>JADBJO010003736.1:0-17500 GCA_016801955.1 Conus betulinus
TCTGTGACTACATTTTCCCTTGCAATATAGCTCAGTGTAGTGTTCTACCCAGCGCTCCATCTGTTGTTCTCTGTCCTGAATCACCTCCCCTGTAGCTGATTTCAAAGGGGCACACTGCTGGACATTTTGCTGCGAGCAGCACGGAGAACCTGGAGGTTCTGCTCATTGGGACTTGTTTTGTATGCTGTCAGGGCGTTTCTCTTGGCCTCGATGACTGGTGTCATTTCTTCTAAATGGGCTTGAACCAATCAGCTGACTTGCTGGTCTTTTTTTGCCAAAGGTGGACATGGCGGCGTTGTAGACAGCATCTCTGAAGCATTCCCATCGGTCTTGGGCATTGCAGTGGGTGGGCCAGGGAGAGAATCCTCCAACACGCGTGCAAACCTCCACTTTTCTTTGATCGCGTGTTTTGCTGGTGTTGATGTGAGGCGGCCCTCCTTTCTCCTACTGTGCAGTCTCTTCGCACGGAGCTTCACTTTGCTGCACACCAAAGAGTGGTCAGTGTCACAATCGGCGCTCTGGTAGCTGCGAGTGATCTTGATGCTGAAAAGGTTGACACGTCTGGTGAGGATCAGATCGAGCTGATGCCAGTGTTTGGATCGAGGGTGTCTCCAGGAGACTCGATGCTGAAGCTTCGTGTTGAAGACGGTGTTACTGACGCACAACCCATGATGACAGCAGAGCTCTAGCAGGCGCTGGCCATTCTCGTTCATTTTCCCAGTGGATTATGATGATGATGATGATGATGATGATGATGATAATAATAATAATGATGATGATGATGATGATGATGATGATGATGATACTACTACTACTACTACTACTAATTATAATTTACATGGGTTTACACAACAGTCTGTCCCACCGGGGCAGAATCGACTGACGAGCTGCCTGCTGGCGCTGCATCCATTCTTTTCCCGTTCCATAGGGTGGGACATCAGTCACTCATTTCTGTTCAGTCATTCTTTGGCTTTTCCCCTTCCATGGAAGGTGAATGCTTTGGCCACTGGTCAAACTGGTCACTTCTACTCAAAGTTGGTGATGCGATGTGTGCAAGATATGCATGCGTTGAGACACGGGTCAAAGGTCACAGCCTGATGCAAGGGGGTCATGCACAGAGAGAAATGATACCAAGACCTATCCCCATGTGAATTTCCTTTTCCAGACACGGTGTGAAGCAAGCATAATGTTTTGTCACAACAGACTTGCTCTTTCAGGGTAAGGGGCACGGGAGGTAATCCTCCAGTGAGTGCTGTGCTAGGTTTATTGTTCTTTCAAAGTGGAGGTCGGCAGGACCTGTTCACGATAACTATTTCGCTCAGTGAAGAGCTCAGCAGGTGGTTCGCTACAGAATGCTGGTAACCGGCTGATGAGAAGTATTTCTGAAGAAGCAAAGAGGAAACAGAAATCGTGATGGTCTTCCTGAACACGCTACAATATGTCTCGGTGAAGACAATAAGACCGTTCTGAAGTTGAAAATAAGACACGTCGATGCACAGTTAGATGACACTGGTAGGGTACGTTGGATGACACTGCAAGGGTACGTTAAATGATCGGAAGAGAAAAAACAAGTTACGGAACAGTGGAATGAGAATTAATAGGAAGTAATTGTTTGGTTCGACAAACACCCCTCCCCTTTTGCGTTCCCTCCTGCGCGCGCGCGCGCGCGCACACACACCACACACACACACACACACACACACACACACACACACACACACACACACTTCTGTTCAGACTTTCTCATTTTGATCCATCTGTAGTGTTAACTTTCATTTCTCCTCAACCCTTATCTTTCTAGATGTTTGCAGATGTTTGGTTCGGCATACATCCGTTGTGACTGCATTTTTATTCTCTTGCTGTACCAACTTCCGTGCCAGCTCATTTTTGACACCCCGTTCACAGCCATAGCCCAGCTTGTCCTGCCACAGCCTGGGCTTGTCCTGCCACAGCCTGGCTTGTCCTGCCACAGCCCGGCTTGTCATGCCATAGCCCAGCTCGTCCTGCCATAGCCCAACTTGTCATGCCATAGCCTGGCTTGTCCTGCCACAGCCCAGCTTGTCCTGCCATAGCCCAGCTTGTCATGCCATAGCCCGGCTTGTCCTGCCACAGCCCGGCTTGTCCTGCCACAGATCGGCTTGTCCTGCCATAGCCCAGCTTGTCATGCCATAGAGCGGCTTGTCCAGCCACAGCACGGCTTGTCCTGCCACAGCCCGGCTTGTCCTGCCACAGCACGGCTTGTCCTGCCACAGCCCGGCTTGTCCTGCCACAGCACGGCTTGTCCTGCCACAGCCCGGCTTGCCCTGCCATAGCCTGGCTTGTCCTGCTATAGCCCGGCTTGTCCTGCCACAGCCTGGCTTGTGTCCTTCCTCAGCCTGGCTTGTCCTGCCACAACCTGGCTTGTCCTGCCACAACCCGGGTTGTCCTGCCTCAGTCTGGCTTGTCCTGCTATAGCCCGGCTTGTCCTGCCACAGCCTGGCTTGTCCTTCCTCAGCCTGGCACTGTCACTCAACAGGAAGCAGTCAATGTTAAGTTGTCAGGAGCCAGCCCTCCAGAGGAGACTCTGCACTGTGCTGAGTCACGTTGGTGGTGTTCGGTGGGTCTGGGATTCTGAGCCTGGCAAACGCAGGGCGCTGCATTCTAGCCCCCGTACAGACGACAATAATTGCTTAGGCACACAGAGCCAGCGTTGCTGATTTCTCTCTCGGGTGCGTTTTAGTGGGTGCATCTTAATGGGGTGTGCGAAGGAATGACTTGTTAATTGACTTCAACGCGGCGACAGCCCTAGTATGGCCCTTTGCGGTCGGCTGGGCAAAAAGCAACATTACCTTACCGTACCCCCCCCCCTCTCTCTCTCTCTCTCTCTCTCTCTCTCTGTAGAAAGCGCCACACGTGCGTCCAACGACAGCCCCCATTGAACTTGCCAATACCAGTGACGCTAACAGAACCTCATTCACAGAGGGCAAATACGGTGAAAAAAAAAATGTCAACACACAAGAGCACAGCATGAATGGACTCATAAGTTGAAACATCTCTAATACTGATCGATGAGGAGGATACAGATGATGCTACAAATTTCCATTCTGATCTGAGACTGCATGATAGGGCCGCATTATGCTCTTACATCGATAGCATATCCCAGCGTCAGCCACGCCCAGACACCTACAGGCGTCAGACACCTACAGTGTTGGTCAGGAACTTTGAGCACACTCTCAGAGACGTATCTATTAACTGGACAAAAGCAGGTGCTCCCAGTTTCCCAAACAAGCACACAGCAAATAAAAATAAACATGAAATGAGGCCGGGAACAGTAAACAATAAACAACAAACAAGTAGGGTAACTCTTGCTCCCACAAGAAAACATAACTCCAAAGGATTGCTGTTTACGACCCCGAATCGACTGGCGGACATGACAGCACAGAGCACAGAGAACAAACAAGGAACCCCCCCCCCCCCACAAAGAATGTTCCAAGCTTGTCCATATACCCTGTACCGAATACATCCACATAGCGACAAGAACTGGGAAAATGAACACATATAGCTTAACCATATTCAACACTATAAGTTGATTTATATTAGTTCATTTCTTAGTTCTTGATTCTGTGTAGATGTGCTCGGTGCAGGATATACGGGCAAGCTTGGAACATCCTTTTTGGGGATGTTTGCTTCTTTGTTCCATGTGCTCCGTGCTGTCATGTCTGCTAGACGATTCGTATACTCTCTGAACGAATAATTTTAACGGTGCATTCATTCATCTATTTTCATTTATTTATTTATTTTATATATTATTTATTTCTCCAAGTGCACACCAAGCACCGTTTCTTGTTCAGCGATGGTTTGTGACAAACGGAGCTCTTCTGCTTTGCGTCGTTTCTCCACTATTACGTTCAAGGTGTAGACAAAGGGATTGAGTGCTGAATTGAGTGGCAACACAAATATGGCCATTGCCACGTTTACCTCTCCTGGAATGACGACATCACTGGCAGCCAGGACCCCACACAGACCAATAGGAAACCAGCACAGAAAATCGGAAACGGCAACGGAGAAGAGTCGCATTGCTATTGTTGCTTGCTTGGATTGAATATCCTCAGTGCCTCTCGTGTCGGTCTTTGTTTGCAAATTAGATATAGTGTTACTCCTCACTGACATGTATATGAGAAACTGACCCACACCGATCATGACAAAAAGGATCAGGTTGCAGATGATCATAATACTCAGTGAATACGTGTGACCAGGAAAGTCAGCTCTGGTGACAGGCAGTGGAATACAAATACCTGTCTGGTGAAAAAATTCCCAGTGAGAGGTAGCAGGGAGCAGAGGTACCACTGTCAGTGTCAGTCCCAGAGCCCCACGTGATGACACAGGCTATACAAGCTGATCTGGCTCCAAACCGGTTGTGGCTGAAGGGAAAATGGAGCACAATGAAACGATCCAAAGTGATGACACAAATGAGGAATGCCGATACTTCAGAAGATAACATGGACAAGAACCCTGCTGCACTACAAGCTGAAACTCTTCTTCCATCCAGTTTCACTCCAGATATAACTACCAGCATAAATCTGGTCTGCCACACCAATAATGACTAAATACACACCCATCAGGAAGTCAGAAGCACACAGATGAAGAACGAAAATGACAAAACTACTCCTGCTGCCTTGTGACCACAAATAGACACGATAGACAAAACTACCAACATTTCCCAGAACAGCAAGAACAGCGAATACCACAAGTGCACAACGGTAAGCAACAAACTTCAACAAGTCACACATGATGAAATTTCATCAGATGGAGCTGAACAGTCCCCTCGGAAATTGTCTGGCAAAACAACAGGACAACACAGTTTGAAGTTGTCTGCTGAAACTTACTTCAGATCAGCCATGTGTTTCATCAAGTATGGAGTGAAATCAGTTATGGGACAGCCCTGCAAACACAGAAAAAGAATATGATGGAACAAATCTTGTTCCTTCAGTACCTTTATTTCATTCCATGACAAATCTAGCACAGCTAGCTTTGGCATTAAACTGGACAGAGAGCTCACGTTTAAATCATTTGTTTGTGTGTGGGAAATATTAAAGATTAATAGTGATGAAGGTATATGCTGGCTTGAATCATGAGAAATATTACCAGATATAGGATTACCTGCCAAATCTAACATCCAAAGTTTAAGCATTTCTGCAAAAATGGCTGAAGTTGAGAAAATGAAGGAAATTCTGACTAAGATCCAAACTGTGAAGATTGGGTAAACGGATACCTGTTACGTTCGTCAGTCCACGCGCTTGTACACACAGGTGGATCAGCATAATGTTATGAATGACGTCACTCAAATGCATCCTGCTGCCTGAGTTCTCTTACAAATGGACACAGTCTTGCTGATTTTTAGTGTTTTAGTGTTTGATACATTGTGTCTGGGTTTGTTTGTCTTCTAATGTGTGGTGCACTGGCCCTCTCACACTGATAATGTGTTGCTTATGCAAACAGAACATAAATGAAACAAAAGGCTTAATACTTAATTAATTTTCTTTTCTTTCAGGTTTTCCAAGACAGGGGGAGAGACAGACAGACAGACAGACAGACAGACAGACAGACAGACAGAGGCGGCGTCTTAAAGTGATAGGTAGAAATTGTTACACATCGTCCCACCAGTTGGCTAGTCCCCAATGAGGCCAACCTTATAGCGAAACGAAAGAGTCCACAAGGAAGGCATGAGGAAAGCCAAGAAGCGTGACAATAGGCATGAGACGTTGGTTGTTAGGTGGTTTTTTTCCCCCCCCCCCCCCCCCCCCCCCCCCCCCCCCCCCCCCCACCCCAAATCCCCCCTCCCCAGCTCAGATCCCCCCCCCCCTCCCCCCCCTGATGAGTTTTAGTATTTGGGACAAGAAGCTTGGGTTATACGAGGACTGGCGTTCGGTATGATCATTTTCGTTACAACTATTTTTTAAGCTAAAATAATTGGCTATCATAACGAATAAATAGCATACCAATGGTATAGAATATTGTATGTGTATATGGGCCTACGCATATGTTCGGCACTTAGGGTTGTGACCGAGCAACTGAGACAGACAGACAGATAGAGGGACAGACAGACAGACGGACAGAGAACATAATGTTACTCTGGGGCAAGTCGCGGGGGTCACGAGGCGTGATATTTCATTTGGCATTCAATGTGAGTATGTGGGAGACAGAGGGCTACTCGAGAGACAGAGACAGACAGACAGACAGACAGAGAGAGAGAGAGAGAGAGAGAGAGAGAGAGAGAGAGAGAGAGAGAGAGAGAGAGAGAGGGGGAGGGTGAGAGAGAGCGACAAAGAGAGGAGTGGGAGAGAGAGCAAGGGGGGGGGGGAGAGAGAGCTGTGTAATTCTTTAACTTTTCTCATATACATTTTCATGCACGATCAAAGCGCCAACGTTCGACGTACATGTAACTTGCATAGTTATGTGCGTATATATACATAAATTTTCTTTCTATTTGTCTGACCATATTTTTTTTTTCTGTATCATTTCCATCATACAGGATATTCACAATTTCCTGAGTTCGTATCACCCATATGAGCGTTATTGTTACTGTGTAAACACACTCAATTGTTTTCTTATACGTATTTGTTGAAAAAAAAATAATTTGAAGCGATGGTAAGGATTTTTTTTTTTTTTTCGCAATACTAATGCACATCTTACCAATAAGAATAACATGATTTATCACGTCTTTTCTGTTGGTTTACCACGTCTCGTTGGATTCCAAATAGAACATCAGTTTCACTTAAGTGAACACCAACTCCAATCCTGCTACGTATCAAAGTTTCAATACGTTTCCAAATGTATACACTGATGAGCAATGATAAAAGAAATGTTCTACAAAATCTATTTCGTCTACACAATAATCACATTTGTTTGTATCCGTAACTTTCATTTTTTTGCAAAATAATATTGGTTGGATATATTATGATTAATTTTCCATTGCAACTCGCATAGACGAATTTTTTTAGTTGCTTTTCTAGGTATCTCCCATACAGTTTCATTAAAGAAAAAAAATAAATTTCCTTCGCCAGAAATCACACACATGTGGCTCTGACATTGAGTCTTCATATTTGGTGCTCAGAATTTTTCGTATTTCTTTTCGTTTTGAATAAAAATGCTTGCCTCACAAAAGATGGCAACTGATTCTTCCTCAGGCAGTGAATCACTTTCTATCCAGTTAATCCATGATTTAGGGATCGCGTTGTAGATGGCATATATTCTAGGGTTGTGCTTGCTTTAGATTGATCCAGAATACACGCGATTTCATTAATATTTAGTAGTCGATGCTCATTTCTGTGAATTATGTCTCTTATATATGCAATACCATTTTCAACCCATTTTTGGAAATACAACACATTTTTTTCTTTGTATTTTATGAGATTGTTGTGAAATAACATTTGGCTTTGAAGATTGGTGCGATTTACTTCCTCTATATGCGTAATATGTTTATTATCCAAGAAAGTTGTCATAACTTCTTTCCCAGAAATCATTTTGAAGATCAGACAAATGCATCTGCTTTGCTGTACAGTTTACTGTGAAGATTTTGTTACCATTTTTAAGTTGAGTCAGATGCCATGTTGGTATCAAACTCCAGTTTCCGTTTGGTGATTGAAATAATTTGCCAGCCCATTGTAAGTACATACATTTTTGGTATTCTTTTACATTGACCATGTTTAGACCACCTTTACGGTAACTAGTTTCCATTGTTGTCCTTTTTACCTTTTCAAACGCTCTTCGATTACTGTATTTCCTTTGCCATAAGAATTTGTATATCAGTGTATTTAACTTGTTCAACACCACTTCCGGTATGCCTATAGACTGCATAATAAATACTACCTGAGAAGTATGAAAGTTTTTATGACAACACAATTTACCGTGAATGCTTAGATCCCTCTTGCTCCAGTTTCTTATTAATTCTTGTATTTTGTTGATTCTATCTTGCCAGTTTTCTTCAACATGCCTAGCCATTTTGTCTGTTGCAAATATGTACCCAGAATTTTAATTTTATCGACTATTGAGAATGGAAGATTTTGTTCATCAATCTGCTTACCTAATTTCAGTGCTTTCGTCTTTTTTAAGTTCAATTTTAGCCCAGAAATCATTCCAAACGAACTAAGAATATTACAAGAAGTGTTCATGTCTTGCTTGTTTTTGAGGAACAATGTCGTGTCATCTGCATACTGTTTAATTTTCAGATACACATTTCTTTGTCTCTCAGCAGATGGTAATTTGATTCCTTCTATTGAACTGCTTCTCACCTTGATGGCCAATATTTCCACCGCGAGAATGAATGCAAGGGGAGAAAAGGGGACATCCTTGTCTTATTCCACACCTGACATCAAAAGGTTCAGAGAGCCATCCACCATGATTTATATAACTTTGAGAGTTACAAGTCAGAACAGATACCCATTTTTGAAAAGTAGGTCCAAACCCAAATATTTCAAATGCATGTAACATATATTCTTCAGAAATCGAATCAAACGCCTTGGAGTAGTCTAAGGCCAACAAATATCCTGCTTTACCAGTTTTATTCAGATAGTTCATGACGACATCAATGGATCTTATAACTGTTGCAATATTTTTTTCCTTAATGTATCCTACTTGGTCTTCGTTAACAAGAGTATTTACAACTTTACCTAATTTATTTGACAGTACTTTAGCCAGAATTTTATAATCTGTATTTGTTAATGTTATAGGTCTCCAATTAGTTAAATGCTCTCTTTCTAGGTCTTTGCCCTTATGAAGCAACGTAATGATACTTTGTCTCTGCGTGAATGATAATTATCCTTTCCTGTAAGATTCAAGGAAGGAATTAGTAATAAGCGGACCTAATTTTCTCCAGAAGAATTTCAAAAATTCAGTTGTCAGACCGTCGCTGCCTGGAGCTGAACCATTTTTCATGGTGTAAAAAGTCGCTCCGCTTTGCTTTTCATTGTTTTTGGTACACTCTCTACAACATCCTTCTCCACACTTGTCAACACAGGAGCTGATGCGTCATCAACAGTCTCTGTTTTCTGGGTGGGTTGAGGTGGTGTTGTGTCTTGAACAGTCACTACTCCCAGTGGTTTTTCCTTAAACTGGTCAAAACGTTTCAGATATTTCCAAAGTGTCTGATGATACATGTTAGCCTTGTCTTCAACGCTTGTGTCATTCTTCTCTAATATATCACGCATCTGCTGATCCATGTCCCTAACACTGTGAGATGTTGCATCAGGAACTGGGAGCCCACGAACAGAGTCTAGCACACGAGGATCCACTAAAATTATTTTCTTAGTATGCTCCATGATGTGGTTACAGTCCCCCCAGTAATCCTCCGAGCACCCCCAGGACAGGTTTGATGAGGGCACCGAGAAATCCTCCCTTCTGCAAGATCTGCTTCTTTCTCTTTCGGGATGTTCCTTTCTTCGCCAGGGAGCGTAAGCTCTGCTTGTATCTGCACAACTGTTTCTTCTGGGCAGGAGTCAGTCTTACATGGCCTTTTAAGATGTTGAGGGAACACTCACTCAGGGCGTTGATCAGTACCGCCTTAATAACTGCAGGCTTTGCACCACACAACAATTGTAGCATGGGTAGATTCCTTCTCATACGTGCTGACATGATGGTGAAGAGTCAATGTTCCGGTCGCAAATAACCGCGTGGGTAGATGGGCACTCGCTTTTAAAGATCCACAAAGTCTCAATCTCACTGAACTAAAGGACTACCACCACGACACGGAGAGTGGCTACTCCAGCGTAGACGGTATCAAAGACTTCACAAAGTGCTATATAATCTCCACGCATCCTTCTCTCCATTTCCCCACCAAACAGAAACGTGGTGTTGAAGGTAAAACATTGCAAATTGGAAGACGAAAATCATTTCTGCACATACACGACTTGGTGAGTCGGGGGTATAATATTTGTTCTCAGACGGAGATGATCGGGTGTCTCCTGACGAAGGTCAAACAACAAAATAACCGTGGGGTTTGGATGTCGCATCTTTAAAAGCTTCCTGATCATACTTCAGTCTTCCGGGATACATCTGTTTAGCTAAATGGGTGATCTGTGAGGCGTCTCTTGGGTTCTTGAACACCACACCAGATAATGACTGTTCAAGCTGATGGTACGTTGTTCTTTGTTTTTCCCAAACAGATTCTGCACAATGTACATGACACTCATGTTGCGATGATGACTCCTTTGGTAAACAGTTTTGTCACTCTGTCATCCGTTTCACTCATCAAGTCATCAATCACCACCAAACGTCGTTTCCGATCATCCGATTCTTCTATATTGGGTAGTCCTTCCATAAACGTGACTCCTTTCAAAAGCTGATATGCAGGCTGCCACTCTCCGTAACACTACACAATCTCATCGGGAGGGGGGTGTCATTACTTCATTGATGTGAGTTATAAACTTTGTGACCCAAACAGTTTTTCCACTTCCTGTTGGACCAGCAATCACACAGGTAAAAGGATGTTTCCACCTTGGGTCCATAGCTTCTTTTGTTAGCGTCTTACATTTACATTCTTTTTTATTACTGGTCTACAGACTTTAAAACGTATTCCCTATCATCATCATCATCATCATCATCATCATCATCACCACTGTCATCACCGCCATCTCTTTTTGAACACGCCTACGGCAGCGGACAACCACGCGGTAACAACAAACACCCGCATCTATTTAAAAAAAAAACAACAACAAAAAACACGGCGTCGACACACATCGATCCGCACGCGCGCACCAAACACCCCCATCTATTTATTAACTCCTATTATTGACTTCCCCATGCCCACCACCTGCCGCCCCACCAACAAAAAAAAAAAAAAAAAAAAAAAAAAAAAAAAGCACATGACCTCAACATTATCGATCCACACACCGTGACCTTGACCCTTCCACCCCCCTTCCCCTTCCGCCATGCCCACCACCTGCCACCCTACCCGCTGCCTACTTCCGGCATGCGCAACACCACTTCCGGTGGAGGTCCCCTCCGAGAACCCCTTTTGAGGGGTGAAACGTCCCTCACCTACTACACACACACACACACACACACACACACACACACACACACACACACATACATATATATATATATATATATAGCTTGCTCTTATGTCTCAGATTGTAAAAATAGAGGGAATCATCTACCACTGCAGATATGAAGGTTTGTCACCCGCAACACCTAGCTGCTCTGTAAGTTGCTGGAATGGTGCTCGGTACTTTTCCTTGGAATTTATTGTTTTATTGTAATTTAATCCCTTGCGGATTCATTCCAAGAACTGGCCCTCAGCACTTGTGTCTTCAGAGGTTATCTTTTTTATTTTCTACTACTTTTCACAAGAAAATGTAGCTTGTTTTGCTCTTTCATGATTTTCTTTTGCTTCTTAGGTGGCGCCTTTGGTTAGTTTTTTGAAAACTCAACAAACATACTATGGTATTGCACACCAGCCTTTTTCTGGTATAGCATTCTTCTTAAAACCGAAAAGGCAGAGGAGTCAAATTACCACTTTCTGCGGTCACTGAGGAGAAACAATCAGGTTTCCAAATATCGGTATCTGACCAGGAGTTATATGTTAGTGAGCTTTCTCCCCATTGGAGATGGTCTCCTGCTTCGGAGACTATAAGCTTGCTGAAGGTTCATTTTGAGAAGCATTTATCATTCCCCATTCACCCACTCAAGCGCATACTGTCAGTTAGGCAGGATCATCTACTACTGCAGATATGAAGGCTTATCACCCCTCTATTTTTACAATTCAAGACATAAGAGCAAGCAAAATCCAATATTTTTCTTGCAGTCATCGCAACACCTAGCTGCTCTGTAAGTTGCTGGAATGGTGCTCGGTACTTTTCCTTGATTTTATTGTGTGTATGTATATATATATATATATATATATACACTATGGGATTACGATTGTTCCCTCGTGTAGCTAGTGAACGGTTTTGTATACTTATATTATTTTCTTAATTTTATGTTCCCGTTTTCTTCATCTCCAACACCACCCTCACCCCACCCCCCATTTTTTTTTTTTTTTTAAAGTTCAAATCTTTGCCCAGGTCATTGCTTTAATGACCGAAGAATTGTTAGCCTGCACTTGTTTTTTCCCCGACCTCTTAATTGTTCAGCATTATATTATTTGGTCAATCAGTGGGAGATTGCATCTCTTAGGAGATCCAAGTATGGGTGCTCTGCACAATTCTTAGTCGCTGACGTAGCTTGGGTTTATTGAACAGTAGAGCTGACCACCCAGACTGTTCCGTATCTTTTGATCTCCGTTGCATCCTTGAATGGATCCTCAAGCATAGGCTCAAAAACTGTCCCCCACATTTTACACTGTTTGCATGATGTTTTTTTTTTTAGTTTTTCAGCAACCTCTCCACACATTCGTTTTCCTTCGTTTACTACCCTTCAATGGCTGCTTTAGGGGTGTTGTTGGCTCTTTTTTTTGAACCCTTGGTGGTGAAAACACCGCAGGATTATGGACTGCGGTGTGTCTCTATTTGACGCCAAGAGCACAAATATCATGAACCTCGCTTTATGCATGAGTACGATACAGCGTACAAAAGGCCTAGGAGCAGGCAATATGAAAATAATTGTTTTCGAGATGGATTACCATGGTTACCAGGGAGACACAGAGATACGTATAGGCGGAAACCAGACCCTGATTTCCAGACAGAGGCAAAGTGAAGCAAAGAGAAGAAGACGGAAGAAAGGCAAGATATGAGAGAGAGGGGACAGAGACAGAGAGGGGAGTGGTGTTGTTAACAGACTGAGATCTTGACCGCTAAACATGATTGTCAGAGAGAGAGACAGAGAGAGAGAGAGAGAGAGAGAGAGAGAGAGAGAAGGGGTGTTGTTAACAGACTGAGATCTCAACCGCTAAACATGATTGTGTGTGTGTGTGTGTGTGTGTGTGTGTGAGAGAGAGAGAGAGAGAGAGAGAGAGAGAGAGAGAGAGAGAGAGAGAGAGAGAGAGCTATGCTACTGACAGAAGGAGAATAGCGAACGAGATCACTGGCACAGCGCGGTAATCCTGACGGCTGTTTATCAATGGCGACATCCCCAGGTAACCAGAACGATAACCCCACAACAATAAGTCAGAGCGCATGCAGTGCAGTATGTCTAACATACTAACGTCTGTGTCTGTGTATGCACACACTAAGAGCCCGTATATACTGGTATCCAGAAACATCGGTTCTGTGTGACCACATGTATATCCAATGCATTGGAGTCAAGGATCGTTAAAGTATGGAACTGGCTGACATATTACTCGTAAGAGTGGAACAGCTTAAGGGTGTATACGGATTGGGTAGAGGGAGGAAGGGAGTGGGAGGGAACGAAAAAAAAACCTTGCTCTACGTGCAAATTAGACGCCGAACCCATACCGAAATGGTGTATGCCTAGAGTAAGATTTTAACATTTCAAAAATGTGCGAATTGGGGGTGGAGGGCGGGTGGTGGTGGGAACTGTTGGTGAGTATGAGGCAGTGAGGAGGGGGTGGGGCTGTAGAAGAGTTAAACATATCTTCCATGTGGATGAGATTTAATAACATAAACAGCCAACATTGCCAGACTCCATCCATTCTCATAACTGGGATTGAAAACACTAGACACAGTCAGTGAAAGCTTGGGGGACTTCATCTTATCATGAAGAGGCTGAAAAGTGGTTCTTGTGCTAGTGCTAGTCAGTCAAATAAGAATGAGGGATATCGAGAGTCTGACCACATGCACAAGCAGGTGCTGGTTTGAAATAATGCCTAAAAAAAACATAAAACCAACAACCTATGTACAAGGTTACGGTTTGGGATTGGCCCTGGGGGATTACAACATTTTCTTCTTGGTTTAACTATATCCTATCTGTGCTTCCGAGCACTTCAAGGTATTGTTTCTTTCTTATATTCCAGATTGAACATGTGAGCATGTCAGTAGCTTCAGATGAAGAAAGAAGGATATCACAAATCAAAACATCAGATTCATTTATTGCAGCTTTCTTTGCATGAAAGTCAGCTAAGTTATTGCCACGTAAAATGGAGTGCCCATAACAAAGTTACATCAATACCGACAATGTAAATATTTGTCTATATAAAACAGGTATGTCAAAGTACACAATCTAGTGCTTTTCAAAATGGCAAATAACTCTGCTGTAAATATAGAACATCCTTTCGGGATATCGAATTTAATTATGACGTCAACTTAAAATGACATAGGTAACTACATGACGACGAAAATAATAATATTGACGAGAAGAGAGAGCAAGAACTAACGGCCGAGGCTTGGGTGTCCAGCCTATTTTTTTTTGTTTAAATCGTCGTTTTCTCCGTAGTGTTACTATGTGGAGAGGCTGACTGTCAAGTCAGTAGTGCGTCGATGGTCAATGTGTATGTGCGATACTTCTGATGACGGTACCAGTGTGAAATATGTACCAGGAAATGTATTTGTTATAAAATTGTTGTGAAGGCTGTGTCGCCGACAAAGACGTAAAACTCCTACAAGAAAATTTATGTGCGCTAATTGTACCACCTCATGTGTGTCGGTGGGCTGAGTTTTATTGATGTGAAACATTGTAATATCAATACACGGAGAAGTTAGTTAATTTTTTTGTTTTAGATCAACTACACGTCGAATCGAAGTTTATTGTGTTCTATGGAACTTTGCTGAAATCGTGTTCGCGGGGATTCAATGGTTTACTGTGCCTTGTGAATCTGCAGTTCTTCTTCTATGGATTGCTTTGCATTGTGGATCTGCGGTTCTTCTGCTATGGATTTAATGTGCTTTGTGAATGTGAATCTGCGGTTCTTCTTCTGATAGTTCAACGTAATTTATTGTGCTTGCTGTGTGGAGAACATGTTTCTTCTTCTTCGTCGTTTGTGTTTATGAACAGCCGTGCTTATTGTGTGGGGACCTTGGTTATCCTTCTTTGCGTTCTTTTAGTGTTGTAGACTGTGGCTTGAGTACTGTGGAACCGAGTGTGTTGACTGTATATGTGAGACACTGTGGACGGCGCCGGCGAGATCTGTGAGTGATATCAAGATATGTAATATGAACGCTGATATCTGATAATTGAAGTTCCTATGTATTGATAGCTTGATCTATATGCTATGTAGTGACATATGTTGATTTGTACCAGTTCACATGAATGTATATTTTGATGGTTCAGGCAGCATAATTATAAAAAAAAAATTTAACTCGTGTGTTGCCTGGCTATCCATGTGCGTATGGTGTGGGTGTGTGTAGGGACTAATTATTACACGCATCCAAACTTTTGAGAACGGGAGTCAGACAGCAAAAAAAACACGCACCGCACACCATCCGTAACATCTGGTGACCCCGAAGTTGAATTTCTTTTGCTACTAATTTCAGTATTACCTTAGTGGCAGCATTTGTTTTGTGCCCTTATAATTGCCCCAGTTAAAAAGGATAGGTCACGTTCACAGACTTTCCTTTGGAACAATTGAGTTTTGTTGTATGTTTTGTTGTATGATTGTGTCTATTTTCTTTCCCGTCTCCAGCGTAACGGGGTATCTCCTTCTGTATAGTTTCTGGAGATACGAGGGCCTAGTTCCTAGTTCTTCCTTCCTTTGTGGGCTTTGATTTTATTACCTTCGTTATATCTCTCTGATTATTTCTGTTTCTATCTTTACTTGGGGATTGTGTTGCTTCTTCAGCATTCTTAGGGTTCTTTTCTCTTGAATGCGTGAGTGTGTGAATGGCTGCCCTGAACCAGTTTAAAGAATTATTAGTTGTTTCATTTTGAATGCTTAGTGTGTGAAAAAAAAAATAATAATAACAACAACAACAACAACAACAATACATTGATTATATTCGTTATTACTCTCTAATGTCATTGCTTGATTTATACTTGTTGCTGAAAATTTGGCATTGATTACGATTGTGTTTTTCTTTCTTCCCATATCCCTGAAATCCTGTTTCATTTTTTATCTCTTTTTTTTCTGTTGGTTGGGTTTGATAATACTTTGTCTTTTTAAGAGTGATTGTCGTTAATGTTTGTTGAAAAAAAAAAAAAAGAATCCTCGTTGGAATTCATATATTTAAGTGGACAAGGGTTTCAAACCTTTCTTGCTTGTGATAGCAATTGTTTGTATTTGATCCAATAGTGTGTGTATCGGGCTTGACAGGACAGGACATTGTTTCATATTTTCATAATGGCACAGAAGGCTAAGGAAAGAAAGTCCTGTTGTGTCCTCTATGGACGAGGACAAAGTTTTCGCTAAATATTTACAACGAGGTAAGGTATGTGGTCTGGAGGGACAGGCTCTGCTGGACTATGTTGACAAATGTATTGCCCAAGACATAGAAAGAGAAGAAAGAATTAGGATTAAAGAATTTCAGTTGAAGGAGGTACAAATGCAAGAGGAAACAAAAAAAGAAGCAAGAGGAAACAAAAAGAAGGAACAAAAAAGAATGCAAGAGGAAACAAAAAAGAGGAAACAAAAAAAATGAAAGAGGAAGAGGAAACAAAAAGAATGCATGAGGAAGAGGAAACAAAAAGAATGCAAGAGAGGAAACAAAAAGAATGCAAGAGAGGAACAAAAGAATGCAAGAGGAAGAGGGAAACAAAAGAATGCAAGAGATAGAGGAAACTAAAAGAATACAGTTTCAAGTTACTTCTCAGCAGAGTGCGGTCTCAGGACAGGACAGTGAGAGTCAGGGTTCTGGTTTTCCCAGGTTTAACGCCCCTCGCCCTACGTTTCCTAAGTTGCCCCCTTTTAAAGAAAGAACTGATGATATAGACAGTTACTTGTTTCGTTTTGAAACCCATGCTCGTTCCTTAGGTTGGTCAGAGGATTTGTGGGTCACATACCTTTCTGCTTACTTGAGGGTTCCGCTTTAACTCTCTATCACAGTCTCGCTGAAAATAATGTTGTGTCATACGAGCTTTTGAAAGAGAGCTTTGCTGAAAAAATTTCAATGTACCCCAGATGGTTTTCGTAAGCGTTTTCGTGAAGCTAAACCTAGCTCAGATGAACCTTTCGAGACCTTTGCAGTTGAACTTAGGCGTTTGTTTGACCGTTGGGTCTCTTTGTCAAAAAGTGATAAGTCTTTTGAGGTCTGGTGGATCTTATCTTGCGTGAGCAGTTTTTGGAGTGTGTCTCTAAGGACTTGGCTACTTTTTTGTGTGAAAAAGATGTGAAAACTTTTGATGAAATGATCAAGTCTGCAGAGTCATACAGACATGCTCATCCCACTAAGGTGCTTTCTAGGAAAGCTGATGTAAACATTTTTGCTTCTGTTGGGTACAAAACTCCTGGTCAATTTGATAGAAATCCATATCCTGATCAGTCTGATAGAAGTCCATACTGTGGTCAGTCTGACAGAGAAACAGATACTCTACTTTTCAAAACAGTGGCCACTACTCTGGTTCCTCAGCTGATCGTGGAAGTAACTTTGATGGTAGCTGTTATTGTGGTCATCAGAGCTTTGGTTACTCAGCTGGTCGTGGAAATAACTTTGGCGTAGCCGTTATCGTGGTCGTGGCGCCCGTCATACCTCTGGCA
>JADBJO010003736.1:22500-25000 GCA_016801955.1 Conus betulinus
TTCTCCAGTTTGTTTCTGCATTCTTTTAACTTTCTTTTTCCTCTAAATTCAGTGAAATTCTCATTTCTTCCTACTCGTTCTACGTCAGCCTGTCCTTCCGATGGTTGTCACTGAAACGTCTCACAAAAGAGGAAAGGAATGTTGTACGTGGCAGAGAAATAGGTAATAGACCCATTACCAGTACGCCTTCACCTAACGCATACAGTCGAAGTGTGTCAAGGAGGTAGAATTGATCAGGTGATAGATGACACATAAGGTGGTGAGGATCCTCCCGAGTTCGAACCTTCCTGATAGCGAGAGGGAAGGAATGTAACCATTAGGACCTCGGAGCATCGAGTAGGCGCTAAATACTCAGTCAGCTGAGGTTATTTTGTAAACAGTACTTGAAGAGCAGGAGTCTCGGGCTCGTTCAGCTGGTATGGCCGTGGGGCACCGTGTTGATGCTTTGTTAGGTTGGTTGAATGCGTGTGGACGTTGTTGTCGTAGCCCTCTCTCGGATAATTACTGTGTTAAAGTGGTCCCGGAGTTGGCGGGAATCTTTGATGTCCATCTGGTGCCAAGTGGTTGTTTGCTAATCAATTAGGTAGGGATTAGTTCAAATGCTGATGTGTGGAAGAATGTAGCAAAAAGGGAATTCAGGGTATTTGTGAACAAGGTAGTGGAGAAGCAGCATGGACAAAGGCATGGCACCAAAGGGAAATCCTTTGTGTCCATCCCTATATAACTGACTGAGGAGAACAACGTGACGACAGCGGAGAACAACGCCACAAGAGATAGAAGGACAGAGGAGAGAGAGGAGAGGAGAGTGAGCAGGACAGAGAGTAGGGTCGAGAGAAACATGGTCTGGGAGACAGAAGAGACAGCATGGTCTTAGGATTAAAGACGAAGTGGAAGAGAAAAGACTGAGTTTTGAAGCCCAGAGGTGGATGAAGAGATACAACTGAGTTTGGACCCATAGGTGGATGGAAGAGATGAAGAAGATTTCTGTGTCGAGTTCCCAGAGACGACCACAAAGACACAGCCCTGAAACCTGGAGCCAGTCAACCAGGGCGTCACCAACATCCAGTGCTGAAGAAAACTTGAAAAGACTTGTTCAAGAACTGTGGTGTGGTGTGAAAGTGTGGTTGTGTGTGTGGAAACCTGGCCAGGTAAGAAGCCATTTTATTATAACCGGGGATTAGGAAGAACGGATATTTCATGTTTGATTATTCCATGTTGTGAAATTGGATTTTTCATGTTTAATACAAGTAGCATAGAAATTGTGTTTCTTATTCTCAGTCGTATTTGGAGAGAACTGAATGCGTGACATCCCATTCCCAGAGAGAGGTGAATGTTTGGTGGGTTCATGAGTGTGCATATGCGTGGAGGAGTGCAGAGGTAACCTGGGTATGTTAAGCCTGACTGAAAATACTTCAACCTAATGCACTTAAGCAATACCATCACAATTTCCCCCGTCCTGGACAATGGTCTTCCAATGGTCTTCCGGAAGCCGGAATAGCTCAGTTGGTAGAGCGCTGGATTTGTAATATTGGTGATCCTGGGGTTGCAGGTTCAAATCTCCGCTGGGGCGTTTTGGTACAGGGGGATTTTCCCCTCGGAGTTAACATTGGTTCTGACTCGATTTCCCATACAGTTCTTCGAATGAGACTATAAACCTAGGTTCCGTGTGTGAACGCACGCATAATATGTGCACACACGTAAAATCCCATCTCCAACTTTCGGAAGAGAAGGCCAGTTTGGCCGTTGGTATGGATGACACGTTACACATAGCATGCACCCTGCGTGAGAAATGGAAAGAATGAAGGAAGTAAGGAACTTGAGTGAACGATATTGAACGATATTGACTGGATGACAATAGAAACGGCTGAATGAAGCGCCAGCTGGCAGCTCTTCAGTCGGCACTACCCAGGTAGGCAGCCCGTTGTGTAAACGAGTGTTGATTGTAAAGCGCTTAGAGCTTGCTCTCTAGCCGAGAAGAGGCTCTATATAAGTATTCAATATTATTATTATTAATTGCCCTTTGTCATCCCACATACCATACAGTCTTCCACATACTATACATTGTTCTATTTGTCTAATGTCTCAAACGTGTCCCGTACTCACCCATGTTGTTTTCCGATACTAGCTACAGTCACTGAGGCTTGGCTTGGTATCACTAAGCCTTACCACCAGCTGGAGGTCTACCATGCAGTGGTACTAACCACTCTCCTCTATGCCAGTGAGACCTGAACTGTCTACAGCAGACACGCCAAACAGCTCAACTGTTTCCACCTCAGCTGTCTCCGCAAACTCCTACATATCAAGTGGCAGGACAAAGTCCCAGACAGAGGTCTTTGAAAGGGCCAGCATCCCCGGCATCTACACTCTCCTTCAGAAATCCCAGGCCAGATGGTCTGGCCACATCGTCAGAATGCCAGGTAATCGACTGCTGAAACAGCTGCTGTGCAGAGAACTGAGTCAGGGCAAGCGGAAAGTTGCTGGGGGGGGGGGGGGGGGGGGG
>JADBJO010003736.1:30000-35000 GCA_016801955.1 Conus betulinus
CATCTGTGAAAAATGTGTAGATAGGAATCGTACTTTCTATCCATCAAGTCTTTGGCATAGGATGATAGTAACAGAGGATTATCTTTTCTTTTTTTTTTCTTTTTTTTTTTTTTTTTTAAATTACTAAAATCTCCGTAGTGAAGATGATTTCAGCCTGCTCTGACAACCAGGGCTAGTGCGTTCAATTCCATCGTATGGACAAAAAGATTTTTACAGCTGGAAAGACATATTTACACAAGCTAACCGGTATTGATTCGTTAGTCTTTTTCATTAGGGTTTCTCTGATGGACGTGAATTGATTTGACGTAAAATGAAGCCGCTCTGTTACCCTTCAATGAACGTAGGCTAAGCTGTGCCTGTAATTTTACAGCGACGGCTAGAACCATCCCAAATTCAGTAATGTTTGATGTCATGAACATGTTTTTTTTTTTTTTTTTTTTTTTTTTCCCTGGGGTAATATTCAGGTGGGGAGATCCTTCCTGTTCGTTTTCCTTTCCCATCTGACGACAGGGACAATAGCAATATGCTTTGGGTCTTGTTTTCGTTATATCTGTTTTCCAGTGCAGCCTTTCCTCCATCTACCCCTCTATATAATCTGTTTTCATCCTCCTCCCTCCTACCTGTAACTGTCCCAGGTGGTTTAGCGAAGTTTCGCTGAGCCAGGTTCGACACGCATGCTTCGATATTTTTCGGAGACTCTCGTGTCTACTCACCCTAGAATCAAAGCTGACATTTTTGTCGCGGTGCTGTCCCTTGGCACATTGCGGAAGTCTAGCCTCGAGTCAAAGTTATATCTACTTCCTGGTAGCGTTTTTCGGTTTCAGCTGCAGTTCTGTTTTGATTTTTTGGTTGGAATCCTCAACTCACACTGATGCTGACCAGGGCTGGGGCTGTGGTTTCACGACCATTCCTCTCCTCGTCGGGAGAGCTGGGAGGCCAGTGTTGGAGACGCTAGTTTTTCAGTGAACGGAGCGTAGCACACGGCTAGCTTTTCACAAGGCTGTTGGTAAGTGACATTTTGTTCCTTGAGATAGGCTCCGTTGCATAATTTTCCTACAGTTCGTGTAAAGTAATCACTTATTCAATTCTAAGGTGGGGGTCATAATTCTTTTCTATTGTCAGTTTCTCTCTAAAAGTTTAGCGTGCTCTACCGGCTTTCGTCTGCTTCTGGTGCAGGTTTTTGTTTTAGTTGTCCTGCTAAAAATCTCGTACGTTCGAGAATTTGCCGGTAGTGTATGGCTCATGCATAGAGCTAAAGAATAAACTTTCATTGGAGTTTAGTGCCCATCGTACTTTCATAATTTTACAATATTGTTTGCTTTTTGGTGGAGGATAAGAGCCAAAGTTTTGTTTTTGTTGGAGAGTAAATTTTGACTCATGAGGCCAGCCGTGGTGTGGTTGGTTGAGGGCAAATTTACTGGGGGGGGGGGGGGGGGGGGGGGGGGGGGGGGGGGGGGGGGGGAGGGTACATTGATCCACCCTTTCTTCCAGTCATTGTTTTCTTTCCCCCGTGTTTTCATCCTTGTTTGGTGCATAGATATTTGTGAGCATGTGTGCGGGTCAGTGTTCGTCATACCATATTCCATTTTTATGTATAAAAAGAGTGAAACATTTAGTGTTTTTTTATTTAAAGGAAAGTCTATTAGTGGCTGCTCAATCACCTGTCAATTCAATGCATAATTCTATCTTTCTAAAATGTTCCTACCGATATCAGTTTTGGATTAAAATAGATGGATGGATATTAAGGAAGGTTATCGCATGACAAATCTATGAGGTTTTCATTAATATTTATTTGTTAATTGAGGGCCTGTATCATGTGTGTCATGGCTTGACCAATACAAGCCCTCTTTTCTTTACCTCAGTATTTTATTTTTTTTTTTTGATGGACACTTACTCTTTCTTTTATTGGATGGGCCTCATTTTCCCGCTTTTCATTCTTCTGTCTATCTGCTGCTTCCCTCCCTCTTATCTCCCTCTTACTCTATTCTTTTCTTTGGCCTCGACCAACTGACCACAACTCTCTGACACTGATGTTACAAAAGTAAATGAGACAGGGCAACAAGAAATACTTATATAAAGCCCTATCTTATGAGCGAATGCACACAATGAATTTGCGACGGACGTCTGAACAGCAAAGCATTTTGTTACAGCAACGTGAAGTTTCAAACAGGAAAAAGAAAAAAAAAAAAAAAAAAAAAAAAACAAACAAACAAAAAAAAAAGTATAAATAAACAATCAAAAACAGAACCGACAACAGGAGTGAAAAATAAATGATGGAGAGGTAATAGAAAAGTACATAAGTGTGACGAAAGTGGAGGTGTATGCCAAGTTATATATAAAAGAGGGCAACCAGTTTCTATAACTGAATATCAGTTCGCGGGGACAGTCAGTTCATGAGTCTTGTCAATAAAATGTCAGGACACAATTCTAAATGTTAACCAGGCTGCATTGAGAATGCAGACTAGTGACGATGAGAAAAGAAAAAAGACACAATAGCAGCAGGTCAACAAATCCATATATGTACGCCCGATGTGACCAGAGGGGCAGTTGGAAATAGTCTTAGGAATTATGTTACAAATCAAAACGCTTTGTTAGAGAAATAAATTTGTGAACAATTTCAAAAATATGAATATTAGTTTCCATGTTGAAAGAACCATTACCAAATAACAAATTACGAACAGAAATCAGTTCTCTAGGAAGGCTGTGGATGGTGTTTGTTCGATGTATAGTGTACAAAGGGCAGTACAAGAGGAAGTGTTCGGCAGTTTCTTGGGGATAAGTACACGCACATGATGGATCGTTATGAATGTGGCGATTGTACAGGTCATAATTTAGTTCACTCATTGCAAGCCTGAGTCGACAGTGAATTATTTGTTCCTTTCTATTTCCGTGGTAGTAGTAAGGTGGGACAAGAGTGTCTGCAGAGGAAAGGTAGTGTTTGAGGTAGCTGAGAGACTGGGTTTGTTGAATAGCAGTAGGAAGGGTATTCCAGATGGATACAGTTGAAGGGAAAAAGGATCTGTGGTATATATCTGTTTGGTGTCGAGGGATGAGTCTATCCAAGGGTCTTCGCAGGTGATATGGATTGACTGCAGAAACCAAGGGTGGCATTAGGTCACAGAGATAGTTAGGGCAGACATTGTGAACTATCTTATGGAACATTATTATTTTGTGTCTGCGACGACGCTCCTTCAGAGTACAAAATCCTGACTCTTCAACACTTTTTTGACTGAGTTCCACGTACAGCACCCGTGATAATGCGCAGGGCGTCCAAGTGTAAATTTTCTAAGATATTTGATTGATACTCCGCGCAATTATCCCAGATGATGTCAGCATAATCAAATATCGGCAGGATAAATGATTTATACATGGTTTCAAGAGCCCCTCTGGTCAATTTGTACTTAAAAGAGCGAAGACAGTTTATTAGAAGACGAACCTTTGCGGCAGTGTTGTTGACGTGCTCGCCCCACCTGCAGTTATTTTGAAGCGTGACTCCTAAATGTTTGTGATGATTTTGTTGTTGCATAGTTGTGTTTCCAAACTGTAGGTCATGAGAAACTACATTCCCCCTGAATACATTAAGTAACTCAGTCTTTGATTCATTAAAGACAACCTTCCATGTTTTAGCCCAAGCTTCTATTTTAATTAAATCGGATTGTAACGTTTCTTTCCTCACGATGTGATCTTCCAATGCCAAGGATATACTTGTATCATCTGCAAATAGCTTGATATCTGACTCAATATTACTAGCTATATCATTGATGTAGACTAAAAAACAAGTGGTCCAAGGACAGAACCTTGTGGTACTCCTTGGGAAATGGTTTTCACGATGGATTGTTCACCCCCGATAACAACAGACTGGTATCTGTCTGAAATATAACTATCAAACCAGTGTAAAAGTTGACCCCTAATTCCTATTGCGTTAAGTTTAAGTAGGAGACCCCTGTGCCACACACGATCAAAGGCTTTTGAGATATCAAAAAATACATATTGGTCTGGAATAGATTTGTCATAGTTTTTTTGACTAAATTATCGTAGATGCTGAGCAGTTGGCAGGTCGTTGAATCACTATGAATGAAACCTGATTGTGATTCAGAAATTAACTTGTTTGACATGAGGAAATAATAAATATGTTTATGCACACATCTTTCAAAGAGTTTACCCACGCAACTTAGGAGAGATATTGGTCTGTAATTGGTGCATTCATCTTTATTTCCTTTTTTGTGGACTGGGGTTACATTAGCTATTTTCCACAGCTGTGGGAATTTTGCTTCAGATAGACATCGGTTGAAAAAGGCATTTAAGGGTGCAGATATATAACGTCGACTGAGGATTTTCAATATATATTATGGATTAAGTCTGGACCGGATGCTTTACTAGTATCAAGAGATTTTCTATTACATTTTTAAAGTTCAGTTCAGGGAGAGTCAAAGTTATTTCTGTTAATTCAGCTATTTCACTGATAGCTATGTCAGGTAGGGGGTCATTGATACCTTCTAGTTTACAATGGTTAATGAAAAAGTCATTAAACACGTTTGCTTTCTCTGCGTTAGAATAATATTTTTTTCCGTTTACGTTCAATGGTGGTATACTTTCCGAGTTAATGCCCTTTTTATTCATAAATTGTCGCACAATTTTCCACCAATCCCTCTGACCAAACTTATGGGGATCTATAACTAGGTGGTTTAATGCGTTGTAGTACTCTAACTTCCTTAACCTAACTTTTTTAACTACTACTTCGTTCCTCGCGTGACGAAAATGTTCCCAGTCAGTCGGTAGATTTGTTTGTTTAGCTTTTCTGTGCAATTTATTTCTTTTCTTGATCAATCTTTTCAATTCATTATTGAACCACGGGGCATCTTTAGGCCTAATTGTTACTGTCTTACACGGCATACACTGTTTTGCTATTGACATAAATCTTAAAGTGAAAATTTCGCATGCTACATCTACTGTGTATCTGTTATCTGCGAATATACTGTTCCAGTTTTCGTTGGACAGCA
>JADBJO010003736.1:42500-45000 GCA_016801955.1 Conus betulinus
TTCATCAGTTGACAGCAACAAACAACTTGTACAACCCATATGGTTTGAGATGTCTATGTTCCTGCGACAACCAGGCGTATGGATATAATAATAACGCAGCATTTATAAAAGCGCCTTCGCCAAAGGTTCTAGGCGCTGACAATCCACACTCTTCTGTACACATTGGGCTGCCTATCTGGGTAGTGCTGACTGAAGCGCTGCCTGCCAGCGCTTCGTTCAGTCGTTTCCCGTGTCATCCAGTCAGCATCGTTCGCTCCATTCCTTCCTTACTTTCTTTCATTCTTTCCATTTCTCTCGCAGGGTGCATGCCACGTGTAACGTGTCATCCATACCAACGGCCAAGCAGGCCTTCACTTCTGAATGTCGGTGATGGGATTTGACGTGTGTGCAAGATGTTATGCGTGTGTTTACACGGAACATCGGTTTTATAGTCTCATTCCAAGGACGTTGGGAAATTGAGTCAGAACCACTGTCAACTTCAAAGTAAAAAATCCCCCTGTACCGAAACAGTCCAGCAGAGGTTAGAACCTGCAACTCCAGAATCACCGAGATGATAAGTCTGTCGCTCTGCCAACTGAGTTATTCCGGCAACAACAACTTGTACATCCCATACAGATTGCAATGTCTAGTTTCATGTGGCCACCGCATGTGTATAGCTGGGTGTCTGTTCTCATGTGACCACGTGTGTATAGCTGGTGTGTGGTTTTCTGTGTCTGTTCTCACGTGACCACGTGTGTATAGCTGGGTATATATTTTTTTTTGGGTGTCTGTTCTCATGTGACCACGTGTGTATAGCTTGTGTATGGTTTTCTGTGCCTGTTCTCGTGTGACCACGTGTGTATAGCTGGTGTATGGTTTTCTGTGACCACATGAGTAAAGCTGGTGTATGGTTTTCTGTGTCTGTTCTCATGTGACCACGTGTGTATAGCTGGTGTATGGTTTTTTGTGTCTGTTCTCATGTGACCACATGCGTGTAGCTGGTGTATGGTTTTCTGTGACCATATGCGTATAGCTGGAGTATGATTTCATGTGACCACATGTATACAGCTGGTGTATGGTTTCCTGTGTCTAGTTTCCTGTGACAGTTACTTGTGTAATCTGTCCGCTCTGTTCTCCTCCCACCGCTTCTGTATAGGATGGTGTTGGCTTTGTCTGGTCTTCTGTGAGTTGATTTTAACGTGGTGACAGCCCCGATATGGCCATTTGTAGTCGGCTGGGCTATAGGCAACATTACCTTACCTTACCTCAGACTTTAGCCCGTGTTACTACTGCTCTCGGTTGCTTTCAATGATTTTCCCACGCTGAACCACGTAGAACTAGTTTCCTTTCAAAATTTCCAAAAACCTCACCCTGTTTAATTTTTTATCACTTTCAAGTGTTAGCACCTTGTATAACTTTCTGAAATACGCTCCTTTCTTCTCTCGTTTATAGCGACTTGTGTAAGCCATCTGGTTAGTTGTCTTTTACTCTCCGGTTAGTGTGAGAAGTTCGTATATTATCTCACCTTATTTGCATTTGTCTACCCAGTATAACTTGTTTGTTTCGCTGTCTGCATCTTGGCTTGATGTGACACTGGCAAGCAGAAATGATTCGGTGTGGTGTCTCTCAGTTTTCATGTGGCAATTTCTTGGATAACTCTTCTAGTTAGTTGACTGTGTTTAGATTTTTGGTGACTGTGACGAAAACGACTGGATTGATCTGTGATTACCTTCCTTTCACCCTTACTTCGATAAGGGACCTGATGACACGAGTCTTATGTCTAATGACTACAATCTGTATGCAAGCTGATGGCTTGGTCGGTTTCCCAGCGTTTTCCTTGAGAACAACACGCAGAACCTGTCTTGTCTTGTTGGCCGTACGTAGTTTCCCGAATTAATGATTGTTATTACTTTCCTGAACTGTTGTATTTGGTGTCCTGTGCCAGTCCTTTGAGAGCTCCGCTGTAAGACCAAAGTGTTAGTTGCCTTGTTGAGTTCGCGTAATGCCCTCACAGTTATTTAGAATGCATGCCGCGTAGTTTGCTCTCTCGGAGCTCGCCTTCCTCTTTCTCTTTAAGTCTCTACAGCGAAATGGACGGACTGCACTTTGAGTGGTAATTGCAGGGAGCAGATGAATGACGTGTGACAAGCTATCGTCACCAGCTCCAGATCACCAGTGACTGCAGTGCTCTGCTCTCTGCACTGTGCGTCTTTCCTTCCTTCATTTCCTTCCTTCCTTCCTTCCTTTATTCCTCCCTATCGCCTTCCTGTTCTCTTCATTCCACTAACTATCAATTGCGAAGGTTCAGGTCCATGTACTGAAAAGGAGGAATGCCAGGGTTTGTTTCCCTGACATTTACAGCTGATGTGACTTGCATAAGAAAACGATGTTTCCTATAGCACCTGCGCTCCTCTCTCTCTCTCTCTCTCTCTCTCTCTCTCTCTCTCTCTCTCTCTCTCTCTCTCTCCCCAACCGGCTCTTTTCTCCCCATCCCTCTTCTTCCCCTGTCCTCCTACCTCTC
>JADBJO010003736.1:50000-60000 GCA_016801955.1 Conus betulinus
CTGCCATGTATGTGGAACCTGTCAATCATCATATGATTTGTCACATGTACGAACTGATCAGTCATTTTATGATTTGTCATGTACGTGACACTTGTCAGTTATATTATAATTTGTCGTGCTAGCAACACTTGCTAGTCAAGTCATAATTTGTCATGTACGTGACACTTGCAAGTGATATTGTAATTTTTCGTGTTTGTGACGTTTGTCAGTCATGTTGTAATTTGTCATGTACGTCGCACTTGTCAGTCATATTATAATTTGCCATGTACGTGACACTCATCAGTCATACAATTTGTCACGGATGTGACACTTGTCAGTCATATTTTCTGGCATGTATTTGACACTTGTCTCATGTGCATATGATGATCTGTCATGTGCACACTTGTCAGCCATACTATAATTTGTCATGTATGTCATAATTCTTAGTCATATTATAATTTATGTGTGTGACATTTGCCAGTCATATAATGAATTTTCATGTATGTGACACTTGTCAGTAATGTTATAATGTGTCATATATGTGACGTTGGTCAGTCGTATTGTAAATTTCTCATGTATGCGACACTTGTTCAAATGATGATTTGTCAGGTATGTTGCACTTGCCAGTCATATTATAAGTTGTCTTGTATGTGACACTTGTCAGTCATACTATAATGTGTCATGTATATGACACTTTTCACGCGTGCTATACTTTGTCATGTATGTGGCACGTGTCAGCCATCTATATATTTGTAATGTCTTTGACATTTGTCTGTCATACTATTGTTTGTCATGTATGTGACACTGTCAGTCATACTATTGTTTGTCATGTGTGTGTGACACTTGTCAGTCATACTATTGTTTGTCATGTGTGTGACACTTGTCAGTCATACTATTGTTTGTCATGTGTGTGACACCTGTCAGTCATACTATTGTTTGTCATGTGTGTGACACCTGTCAGTCATACTATTGTTTGTCATGTGTGTGACAACTGTCAGTCATACTATTGTTTTTCATGTGTGTAACACCTGTCAGTCATACTATTGTTTGTCATGTGTGTGACACCTGTCAGTCATACTATTGTTTGTCATGTGTGTGACACCTGTCAGTCATACTATTGTTTGTCACGTGTGTGACACCTGTCAGTCATACTATCATTTGTCATGTGTGTGACACCTGTCAGTCATACTATTGTTTGTCATGTGTGTGACACTTGTCAGTCATGCTATCGTTTGTCATGTATGTGACACTTGTCGTGTATGATGCTTACCAGTATCGATGTTTTGCTGCTCCTTTGCTATTTGTCCAGCCATGGCTGTGTTCCCATCATCCATTCAGCTGGGAGACAATACCCAGGGTGTGGTCTTCCTCTTTTCCCGCGCCTGGTCTGCTGTTCAGCCTCAGTTAAACACGCTCGCCCGATACTGTGATTTGAAGACTGTCTGCGAATTCTCGCAGGGCTTGCATGTAAGTCAGTACTGCACACAGGAAAGCGTCTACATATTGCATGTAGGGACTGCAAGCATGCGCGAGCATGTGCACTGGACAGAAGACGAAGAGAGAGAGAGAGAGAGAGAGAGAGAGAGAGAGAGAGAGAGAGAGAGAGAGAGAGAGAGAGAGAGAGAGAGAGAGAGAGAGAGAGAGAGAGAGAGAGAGAGAGAGAGAGAGAGAGAGAGAGAGAGAGAGTTGGCTGACTTCCCGTTGGAAGTTGCCATTGGTATTTTCTTCTTCTTGTGTTCACTGAAGTGTTGATTTTCCTTCCGTATGAGGCTTAGGCTTTCAACGCCGATCTTGCGCCGAATTTGACAAGAAAAGTGATTGCTCATTCTACATTTTTGTTGTCCTGGGTGTTGTTTATTTGCCTGAAGAAGACCTAAGAGGTCAAAACGCGCCGTGTTTTGTCTTGTGATTTGTTTGTCCATGTTGTTTGGCAGAGTTATTTCAAACACTTCTTTAGATCTGAACAAATTTTGTGTAAATGTTTATGGATAACTGTAACATTTGGGGCCTACTTTCACCCAAAGGTCACCATTTCAGGCCATAGAGAATAAAACGCTCGTAGTTCTAAGTGTGTCTGCTTTAGACTTCTTACACTGAAGGCAGGTGTTGCAAGACTGTAATACGAAAACTATGTCTGATGGTTTAGTTGTGCATGTTCGTTGTAATACTATCCATACGCACATGCTTGTGGTAGTAACCTAGAGTTCAACTACCAGTTGTAGTCCCTCTGGAAACTGACCACAACACTATGATACCCACCACCTGGTGTCCGCCTTGTTATTATCACAGCAGGTGAGTGTATTCCAGCCATGGTATATGATGCAATTGCAAACGACCTCTGACAGCAGCGAATCAATATTCAAAAGGTGGCATGAGACCGGATATCGTGCTCTACTCAGGTTCATCGAAACAAAAATGATTCTGATCAAACTCACTGTACCATACAAAAGCAGAATGGAGCAAGCACATCTCTACAAGACTGAGAAGTATGCTGGTCTACGAGCAGTTAGAGGGAATTCCACTTCCGGGATTGGGTCTTCGCCGTAGATATTGGAGCAAGGGGATTTGTGGGCTCGCCGTAGATATTGGAGCAAGGGGATTTGTGGGCTCGCCGTAGATGTTGGAGCAAGGGGATTTGTGGACTCATCAGGCATGGTATCATGGAACAGCTCGGGATTTCAGGTAAGAAGAGGACCAGAACCCTGATGGCAATCGCAAAGGCAGTCGAAAAGAGTTCCAGCTGGATCTGGTGGAGGAGGAATGAACTTCAGAAAGTTTACATGTCCCCACTTGGAACAGATGCCCTATTAGCAGTGGGGTAAGGCATCTGTCTAAAAAAGGCACGCCCACGCATCCAAAAATTGCGGATCCGAAACACGGAAACGCAAAGAAAACAAAAACAAAAGACAAAACAAACAAACAAACAAAAACCAACCAAACGAAAAGTTGGCAGTAGAAGGGCATCTGGGAGTCATGACCTGGGTGCTGCCCGGCCCTCTTAGAGTGTAAGGAGTTCAGGTTCGAAACACTTGTCTCAGGGGGATTTCTGCTGCTCTGAAGAACTTCAGCTGTCAAGCCCTCCCTAGAACTTGATCGTACAACTGCAAACAACATCTGATACGACATCAGTGAACATTTCATACAAGACGTATTTGATTTTTGAGCTGCTTTAGGCTTCCACTCTGTTCCTTTTTCAACTGACTGAATGAGCACTGATACTGTTTTTGTTTAAACCTCCAGAACATGGCTGTTCACCAACGCCTTCTGGACCTGGCGTCCTGGCTGGAAGTGCAGGGAGACAGAGCCCCCGTCACCTTCCTCATTACCAGCAGAACTATCTTCCTCCTCTTTGCTCTGCTGGGGTATGCTGTTCTTCTGCCCCCTCGGCCGGAGATACAGGGGATCCAGGCCAGGCTGCAGAGACTAAGGGACCAGGGCGTGGTGCTGAAGGCCTCTGTGCTCGTACGCAAAGGCTGGGTCCAACACGTCAAGAACTACCGCAGGCTGCTCTTGGAAGGTAGGAGAGACCACAGTGTGGGCCACTGAGCACGAGAGGATGACAGTGAACACAGCCATTATGCAGTTACTGTGATTTGTGTATTTTATGGTCGTGGTGATGATGATGATGATGATGATGATGATGATAGTTTCTATTATCATTATTATGATAACGATGATGATTACGAAGCCGATGATGATGATAATGATGACGATGATAATATTGATGATGATGATGATGATGATGATGATGATGATGATGATGATGGCGACGATGGTGACGGCATTTACGATCAGTGCAATGACCATGATTACGACGACAATGGTGATGATGATGATGACAGTTATGATGATGATGATGATGATGATGATGATGATCTAATCATCATCATCATCATCATCATCATCATCATCATTATCATCATTATCATCATCGTCACCATCAGTCTTTTTTATTTTATTTTTTTTTAATTATTTTTTATCTTTATCTGTATACTGCTTATAAAGCATGAGGACATCCACTGAAATATTTTTTTGATGGAACACAATGGAAGTGTTTGGGGGCCGGAAATGCTCAGTAGTACTACAGTGGTAGAGCGCCGGACTCGTAATCTTGGTGATCCTATGGTTGCGGGTTTGAATCTCTGCTGGGCCGTTTCGGTACAGGGGGATTTTCCCCTCGGAATAAACATTGGTTCTGACTCCAATTCCCATACAGTCCTTCAAATGAGAATACAAACTGAGGTTTCGTGTGTGAACGCACGCATAGCATCTTGTGCACACGTAAATCCCATCTTAAACTTTTGGAAAGAAGGCCCGTTTGGCCATTGGTATAGATGACATGTTGCACATAGCATGCACCCTGCGTGAGAAATGGAAAGAATGAAGGAAGTAAGGACATTGAGTACACGATATTGAACGATATCGACGTGGGAAACGACTGAATGAAGCGCAAGCTGGCAGCTTTTCAGTCGGCACTACCCAGGTAGGCAGCCCCTTTATATAAATGATTGTAGATTGTAAAGCACATAGAGTTTGGTCTCTAGCCAAGGATAGGCGCTATATAAGCATTCACATTAATAATAGTAATACTACAACTACTACTACTACCACTACTACTACTACTACTACTACTACTACTACTACTACTACTAAAGTGCCATGCGAAGGGCGCGAGATGATGGATGAATTCAGTGGAACAGATGGAAATGAGTAAATTAGTAATGGGGATGCATCTTCAGACAAAAGCAGTGTCTCTGTCACTACAAAAGCCCAGAGGTTAAACACATTCACAAATCAATAGTAGTAGTGTGTGTGGTGGAATGAAGAAGCAGGCATAGCATTGTGAAGATCAACCCCTTCTGTCACAACATACGGAGCTGTCAAATTCTGCCTTGTGAACAGAAACGTCGTGAGCCTGCTCCTTGGGTTGCCTTTCATCCACTACGGTAGACTGGTCGGTAGAACCCGCCCTGGTTTGTGTGGGTCCACTCGTGGTACCGTCCGTGAAACGCACGCATCATTATGTGCTATTCTCATCACTGTGATGAGAACTTTGCGATCCACCGGCTCCTCAAGCCAACAAAGGACTGAATAAGATTGGGAAGCAAGTGCAATGGAGAAATAGGTGGCAAAGATCGGTTAGAATAATCAGGGAAAAAAAATCCATGAGTGTTTAGGCTATGGTCGTAGATCCTAAAAGTGTGCGAGAAAGGTGAAAATGCGTCGACAGTCTGAATGTTCGGATCTCCTGTGTAAATGATAACCCCAGTTGAAGTCGAAATATCTGGACCATAAAGATTGTAGGGAAAATCGCGTGGAGGCAAAACGCTTCTCAACCACTATGAAGAGAGCTCTGTTAAAGTTCAGTTCAGTTCAGTTTAATTTCATCAAGGAGGCATCACTATATGCGGACAAGTCCATATACGCTACACTGCATCCACTAAGTTTTGTGAAAAAAAAAAAAAAAAAAGAAAAAAAGAAAGAAAAGAGATAAACGGTGGGAGAATTAGAATGAGGATGTTGAAATGTAATGATTGAACCTGTCATAGTCTGCATACAGGACTTACCTCGAAATCTACCTCGTGAAGAGAACCATTTGCCTTGCTTGCTGGTGTAGGGTTGACTTTCGTCTGCTCTGCAGACTCGTTCGAGGACTGAACTTGGCCTGATTGTGTTAACACACCCAAGGTCTCTCACTTCAGACACCGCCTATAATTGTGTTACCCCACCCAAGTCAATCATTTCAAACACTGCTTATGATTAACTTACCCCATCCAAGATCTATCATTTGAAACACTGTCCATAATTGTGTTACCCCACCTAAGTCAATCATTTCAAACACTGCCTATAATTGTGTTAACACACCCAAGGTCTATCATTTGAAACACTGTCTATAATTGTGTTACCCCACCCAAGGACTATCATTTCAAACACCATCTGTAATTGTGTTAACACACCCCAGGTCTGTCATTTCAAACATCATCTATAATTGTGGTAACACACCCCAGGTCTGTCATTTCAAACACCATCTATAATTGTGGTAACACACCCCAGGTCTGTCATTTCAAACACCGTATGCAATTGTGGTAACACACCCCAGGTCTGTCACTTGAAACACCATCTATAATTGTGGTAACACACCCCAGGTCTGTCATTTCAAAATGTGATGAGATGGATATGAGAGGTAGGTAGGGGAAGGACTTGGAATAATTTCTCGATGAGAATTATCTTAACATTTCACCTACACCCTCTCTCTTACTAGTGGTGGAAAGAGCAACTTTCCGGAACTAGTCATCAAAGAAATTTTTATTTGTTCCGGGTATTGATAAAATACTGAGGAATGGCTCTGAGATAATTTTCCTTAGGCCTGTACTCTTAATTATTAAAGTACTAATAGCTCTGAGATACAGAACTGAAGAGAGAAGTTCAAACATTCAACATTCGATTGAACAACAGGGAACTGACACAAGTTAAGTGCACTTTCACACATCAACTTTTATTACTTACAATAGATAAGAAATGCATGTCACTTCCATAGACTGGATTTCAGTTCTCATTGGACTACCACAATGAGGGGCTCTTCCTCACTCCTACTTTACTCGCTTGCACTTTGTGCAGCAACCTTAATAAGATGGCATACAGGGGTTCTGTCTAAGTTACACTGAATGCATATGGTTATTATACATCCACTCTGCTTGCTAACACCCAGTGCTGTAGCCAGAGTGGTACTCATAGACAGGTTCTCACTGTTTCATTATAAATTGAGGGTAAGGGTCTGATGGGTTTGAGTCCAGGTGGTAAGCAAACTTAGCTTTGCTTCAGAGAGAATAGTTGATCTCCCCTGTGGCTGGTGACTGCCCCACTGGTGTAGATGGTTGTCTGGTGTCGCCCCGGTTTCTGGCAAAGTCCCAGCTTCTGGTTCAACCGCAATGTGTAGCATGACCAGGATCCCAGTTCTGTGATAAAGAGAACTTGATCTGTAGATGAGAATCTGATGGCTGGTTGGTTGAGTGCCCACATTTACCCTTTTCCTCTTTCTTTCAAAGGAGGTTTGAGACTCAGCCAGCAAAGTTTTCTCTATGGTAGAGAGTTTCTGCTATAACTATTAATCTCCACTTTTGTGTAAAGGCTGCGTTAAGCTTACAAAAGGGTAGGAGACAGTAATACAATGTTACACAGTTTCAGTCAAACAACTCTTCCATGTTTCATATGAATTAAATCACACTGACCTGGGCTATGCTTAGTCCAAGTACATATGTAGTGTAGACTTAAAGTCATACTCTACAAATGATTCCAATAATCACCAGTATTTATAAATCAGTAGCAGTTTTTTACCTAGCACAGGCACACTGTTTTCCAGATCAAAATTAATCATTGAATTATTATCTTAACAGACAGAATTGCATACTGCAAAAGCCAAGGTGCACACAAAGAACAGTGGTCTGATTGGTAACAAAGAATCATAACCGCTGGGAGAGAGCTTTTGCCATATGATGGTGAGCAAACTACTACACAGAATAATCATTCATCAGTTTGGAAAATGTTGCTAAGCATTTGTACAAAGTTACAATGTTAACACACACAGCATACATAAAATCAATACATAGATTCCAAATGTAAAACAGAGTTCCAAGTCACTTTTCCTGGGAATGAACAGTGACAGAGACTGGAGGTCAAGGAGTACTAGGCCTTCCCTAAGCGTCTCTTTGTCTTCTCTGTTCTTGACTACAGGCAGTCCTGAGGGGGTCAGTGAAGTTGTGCCTCTGCGTGTCTGGTATATGAATTCCTCGCTTGCCAAATCAGATTTTGACAACCTGTCATTCACCCATCAGGGGTGAGAGGGGGAAGGATTTAGTCTAGTCACCAATTGCCTCGGAAATTGTTTGAACCTAATCGGCACCCATTAATTTATGCGTCCGTATAGGTGTCCGCAAGCACCAGTTAATTTATGCATCTTTGTCCGTGAGCACGTGTAGGTGTCTGCAAGCACGGGACTGTAGGTATGAAAAAAGTGTGTGTGTGTGTGTGTGGGTGGGGGGGGGGGGGGGGAGGGGGGTCGTTTGGAGAAGCAAGGTTTGATGATTGCCTTTGTGTCAATTACAGCCGCAAGTGGCTCAGGTGGAGGGGGGGGGTGGGGTTGGTGGTGGTGGTGGGGGTGGAGAGCCCGGCAACATGCCTTTGTGTTGAGGGGTAGAGGGGGGGTGTGAGATGGGCTATTGTGTGGGCTATTGTTAGAATGCACATCCCATGCTGTGCAGTATCGTCCAGCATAGGCGGGGAGCGTTGGAGAGGGGGGAAGGGAGGTAGGCCGATAAGAAGAACGAAAGGCATCACGCATTTACCATGACGCAATTTTATTTTCTTGTAGCAGAGAGTCAAAGCCCTGCGACTCACATTGTTCTAAGAGGGAGGGGGGGGGGGGGGCGGTGAGGGTTGAGAAGGGAGAGTGGGGCACAGATTTGAAATCTATTCTTGAGGTTGATGTTTTAGTGGGACCGATCGGATGGTTTTGTCAAGTGTCACGTCACACAAACACCATCTGTAATTGTGGTAACACACCCCAGGTATGTCATTTCAAACACCGTCTATAATTGTGGTAACACACGCAGGTCTGTCATTTGAAAAACCATCTATAATTTTGGTAACACACACCCCAGGTCTGTCATTTGAATCACCGTCTGTAATTGTGGTAACACACGCCAGGTCCATCATTTCAACACTGTCTATAATTGTGGTAACACACCCCAGGTCTGTCAGGATCACCGTGGAACCTTGGATTGTTACATCTGATCCACCCAAGGTCTATCATTTTCAAACACCACAAATCATTGTGTGCGTTCTCTGTTTACTCTGTGTACTCTCAGCGCCGCTAATCATTATGTGCATTCTCTGTGTTCTCTGTGTACTGTCAGCGCCGCTTAGGGGGAAAATATCCTTGTTGCGTCCCCACCCCTACTTCCTGTCCCAACCAGACCCTCCTCCCCCCTGCCCCAATCATACCCACCCCAAGGTACCCAGTGAGGGCAGAATAGAGAAAAAGAGCAAAAAAAGAAAGGTAAGGAATGACAATTTTCATTTTAATCGTTAAGCTTCCTCATTAGGATCTGAAAAGGATGCAGGGTCAACAAACTGAGTGGCCAGTTCTTTCTCTGTAGCGTTTAAGTGAAGTGAATCATCATCATCATCATCATCATCATCATCATCATCATCATCGTCATTATCATCATAATCTTCATCATCATTTTCATCATCATCATCATCATCATCATGATTATCATCATCATCAATATTATTATTATTATTATTATTATTATTATTATTATTATTATATATATTATTAAACACTTATATAGCGCCTGTCCTCAGCTGGAGAACAAGCTCTGGGCACTTTACAGTCTATACTTTCTGTTGTACAATGGGCCGTGTACCCACGTAGTGCCCACTGAAGAGCTGCCTGCCGGCCGGCACTTCATTCAGTTGTTTCCCATGTCATCCATTCAAGTCATTCACTCAGTTTTCTTCCTTTAATCTTTCGATATTTTTTCACGCAGGGTGCATGCTAAGTGTAACATATCATCCATACCAAATGGCCAAACAGATCTTTTCTTCCGAAAGTTGGTGATGGGATTTTTACGAGTGTACAAGATTTTCTGAGTGCGTTCACACATGGAACCTCGGTGTAAGTCTCATTCGAAGGACTGTATGGGAAATGGAGTCAGAACCAATGTTAACTCTGAGAGAACCCCTCCCACAACCCCTCCCCCCAACCCCCCAACCCCCCACTCCCCCCCCCCCCAACCCCTGCCTGTACCGAAACGGCTCCATGAAGATTCGAACTCACAACCCCAGGATCACCAAGATCAAGAGTCCGGTGCTTTACCAAGTAAGCTATATGGGCCCAGTAGTGGGAAATGACAACGTTGAATCTGCTGAAATCTTTCCATTGGCCACAGATCCCTTAGTGGTTGTAGTGGTTTTTGCAGTGGACACCGAGAGTCTTGCACCGACCCTGGCCACTCGC
>JADBJO010003736.1:67500-80000 GCA_016801955.1 Conus betulinus
CAGAGCCTCTGAGTCACGGCAAGTGCAGCCTGCTGCCAGGGGAAGAACGCCTGGCTCTGTCTGTCTTCTTCACCTTCGATCACAATACAGAACAAGTGGCGGAGCCTGAAATCAGAAGAACGGTCATCAAGTCCAGACAACAGTTGACTTACCAACAAGCCCAGAGAGTCATTGAAGGACAGAAGGAGATGAACGTGGAGCCCTTCATTCAAGAAGACATTCGGCAGATACACCAGATCACTTCCAAGCTGCGAAAAGCTCGACAGGGAGACGCCATGTTTTTTTTGTTCCTTTTGAGGACCCACGCCTGCCAGAGCTGGAGACCATCAACGACTGTGTGGCCGCTCATGCCCTGATCGAAGAGCTGATGATCCTGACCAACTCGCACGTTGCAGGCTACCTGATGAAACGACCCGGGTATCGTGACGGCCTGATAGTGCGCTGTCACAAGGCTCCCACCTTTGAAAAGCTTATACAGTGGCAGGAGAAAGAAGGCCACGTGACCAACTTGGTGATGCAGCTGCAGGGAAAACGGATCACTCCGGGGAGTCAGCTGTGTCTGAAACAATCCCCCCGATCAAACGGTAATGCCCCCCTGCCGCCTGTTGTGGTCCAGGGTCAGGTGTGGCAGAAACTGTGTGCTCACCTGGAAGAGGGGGGAGATGGCAGAGGCCAGGGAGACTGGCCTTCATGGACGCTGTGCACACCTCTGCAGTACCTGGCCACCAACAGCTGGATGGACCTGATGGTCAAGGCAAAGTACAGATGTGCCCACGGCCTCAACAGTCGCGACCTTCATCACTTCGGCTTGGACCTGGCTGTCTACACTCACTTCACCTCCCCAATACGCAGGTATGCCGACCTGCACGTCCAGCGTCTCCTGCACGCAGCCCTGGACGGCGCATCCCCCGCCTGCGGTTCGGATGACGTCACTGAGCTGTGTCGCCATATCAACGGTGCCAAGCGCAGACAGAAGGCGTTTGACAAAGGCTGCATGGCGCTGAGGGTAGCAGAGCAGCTCCAGAATCAGCCTCTGGTGTTCAGGTCCTTCATCGACACAGTGGACGACGACCATCTCACGGTGTTCATGCCTTCACTGCACAAACTGCAGGACCGCAAGCAGAAGGTGCCTTTCAGTGTGCTGGGCGTCAGCAGTCAGCCAAAGGTGAAGACAGGCAACGTCACCGTCCGCTGGAACAGGCGGTTTTATGATGAAAGAGACACGTGTCCTGAAGGTCTTTTCCCGGTGTGGAGTCACAATGGAGGACAACACCAGAGGTCCCCCAGCTCTCCTGTCCTCATGACTATCTCCCCTGACCAGCTGAGCGTGTCCGTGGAACAAGAAGACTGGACCAAGATCGTGCAAAGCCTGGTGTCCAGCCGTCAGCAGTCTTGGGACACGGTGCCGCAGACACAAAGCAGAAGCCAGCTGGAAGTGGAGTACGTGTCCTCAGAGAGAGGCAAAGGCACAGTCTATCCGCGCCCTGTTCAGTTTTGTCGAACGTACAGCCGGGGTCAGGTCGTCCAACTGCAGATGTCAGCAGATCCACACAGAGAGCTTTTGAAGCCACGCACAGACATCGTGCACCTGGCACGCAATGCCTGCATGTGCACGCTGCACGTTTCCGAACCTGTCCAGACCCTGACCCGCCACGCCACGCGCACCACGAGGGACCAGCAGTTCACAGGCTTTCAGGAGTACATGGAGTCCTGGATGCCCTTGCTGGAGATGAAGGCGGCAGCGGGGGCCGGTGAGAGTGAAAGTGCTGTTGTCATCGACAACGTCCACGTCACCATGGAAGCTCAGAGATCTTCCGACCTGCCCTTCCGGGGCTCCTTCAGACTGAAGGCAGCGTTCTGCTACACCCGCTGCATTGAGTTTGGAGGGAAGTCTGCAGTGAGTATCCATGAAGATGAAGGCGACAACAACACATTTTTTCCCTCTGGACTACCTGTGTCTGCGCGCTTACCCGGACTGAGTGTTGCAGCTCCGCTGTGTCCCGGGTGAGGGCGAGCTCGGTGGCGGAGGCTGTGGACACGCAATACACCTGGCTGGCTCATGCTAGTGTGGTGCAGGTGGCCCACAAAGGGAAGAAACGAGAGGATGGGGGAGACCTGGTGGTGACCTTCGTCCTGTCCTCCTCCAGTCCACCCCCTCCATCACCGCTGTTGAAGAAGGAGGGGGACAGAGTCACCATAGAGCTGCTGCCCAAGGCCGATGTGGACAGGTGAGGCAGGTGTTTTATGCACACAAACACACACACACACACACACACACACACACACACACACACACACACACACACACACACACACACACACACACGTACACACACCAATGCTCAGATATCCAGATGTTAGTAACACGATGCTTAAGGAGAACGTGGCTTTTATTATCAGATACTGTGGATAACGAGCCATTGAACATGACGGTAGATACTATAATCGCACTTTGACTCCTTGGTTCTGGTCATACGTGTTGAGGTAAACGAATGCTCACGTTTCTTTGCCTGACAGGAGAGCCCAGGAGCTTCTCTTTCGACTCCAAGACTCTGAACTGAAGCTGGCCCGTGCCATTGCGTTTGGCAGCAAGTTTCCCAAGCTGGGGGGAGTCCATGTGGATACCATTTTAAAAGACACAACTCAGGACAGAAAGACGCGGTGAAGCAGACTTTGAAGACGCAGAGTGTGGTCAACTTAAAAAACAAAACAAAAATCTCTATGATACTTTGGAGAAGATTGAATATCTGTGTTTTGCATGGGCCATGTGATTTAAAGGTATAGATTTTCCCTCCTCTATCCCCAAAGAGTTTATAGCTTTTTTTTTAAAGCTCCTGCTGCATTGTCTGCCTCTTCCTCCATTTCACACACAGACGCACGCACGCACGCACGCACACACACACACACACACACACACACACACACACACACACACACACACACACACACACACACACACACACACACACACACACACACACTGATACATACACACACACTTAAGTGAGGAATAACAAGTTGGCCACCGTGATACAGCAGGAAAAAAGTACTTGTGATGGGGTAAAAATGGTAGTAGTTTATGACATATTCCCCAGCAATATTGTTACTTGCTGAATTCTGTCAAAAGCACTTGACTCCTTCAAAGACAAATGCTGACTAGAAAGGATATTAGTTTTCGCCAGATAATACAGACAAATGGATTACAGGAAAAAACGCGAAACAAAGAACATTTAGGACAATGAATACTAAGAAGGAGCAGTCACTTACCTCCCATACTCGACGCAAAATGGATGTTGTATGGAACCGAGGCCGTTAAGAAGGGGATCGTGGGAAATGAAATAATAATGATGACAACGATGATAATGGTGACAGTATTGATAATAATGACGATAATGAAAATATGTAAATAATAAGAGGAGGGATACTATTCGTCTCTCTCTCTCTCTCTCTCTCTCTCTCTCTCTCTCTCTCTCTCTCTCTCTCTCTCTCTCTCTCTCTCTCTCTCTCTCTTTGCGCGCGCGCGCGCATGTGTGTGTGTGTGTGTGTGTGTGTGTGTGTGTGTGTGTGTGTGTGTGTGTGTGTTGTTTGCTTATCTCGTGTTGCTGTTGTTGCTTGCTTCTATTTGTAATGCCTTTCAATGTATGTAATTCATTGGCAGACACTTATGTTACTTGTTGACACAATCCCTGCAAGAACTTAACAATGGTTTGTTTTCTGTATGTTTTCAGGTTTGTGTAATGAAATGGGAAAAAAATCAGTTTAGCATGTTGTAGGTGGCATCAGCCGGGAAAACAGAACAGGAAAGAAGAGAATAACAGAGATCCGTTTTTTGTAAAGATTGAGACTGTAGACCGTGATTCCGTGCACCAACGCACGCACGCAGTACATCTTACACATACTGCAAAATCCCCCCACCATCTTTCTTCGACCTGTTTGTCCGCTGGTATGGCACACACACACACACACACACAGCATGTATTCTCTGTGAAAAGAAATGAAAACATGGAGCATAAATGAGAGGGACTGATATTCGACTGAATGACGTAGGAAAAAACTGAATGTATCTCCCGCTGGTCATCAACGGACTTCGCCCGGGCAGACAGCCCTAGATGTAAACTAAAGCGTGGACTGTAACGAGTTTGTAGCTCGCTACAAATCCAGGGATAGGTTCTGCCCGACCGGCTCCTACCCAGAGTTGAGTTTGCTGCGGACTCCGTTGCGAAGACTGGGACCACACAGTCGAGTTTCATCCACTTAATGGATGCGTTTCTGAGAGTTGCTCAAATTTCTGACCAACACTCCAGGTATCTGTATCTCTCAGGCCTGGTTGACGCCGGGATATATTATGAAAGGAAGCGTAGAGTACAGCTCTGTCATGTAGTCTCAGACCGAAATGGAAATCTGTAGCATCATCTTAATCATCCCCATCCCCATCAATCAGCATAGGAAAAAAAAGTCTCAAATTCTGTAGCCCTTCATGCCCTGCTCTCATGGTGACCTCAGTTTCGATGTCCTCCCCACGTCTGTGGCCTTGGTTTGGTTCCGTCAGAGTCACCGGCGAGTTCATGGGGGGCTGTCGATGGACGGACGTGTTGGCGCCCTCTGGAGGGAGAGCTCACTCACGCCGCGACTAAGCAATTATTGTCGTCAGTAGGGGGCTTAGTAGGTGGTGTCCTGCGTATGTTAGATCAGAACAGGCGCCACTGAACACCGCCAAAGTGACTCGGAAGCAGTGCAGTGTCTCCTCCGGTGCGTTGCCTCTTGACGACGACTTGACACTGACTGCACCCTGTGGATTGCCGGTGCCGGGGCTGCGGCGGGACTGACCGGGCCGTGGCTGTGGGGGTGTTGGAATGAACGGCGTGGGTGCACTGCCTCTGAGATGGCGTAGAGGTTGGGACAGCAAAAAAAAAAAAAAAAAAAAAAAAAAAACCAACAACAACAACAACAAAAAATCCAGGGATAGGCGCTATATAAGAACACTCAAAAATAACGATAATGACAATAATAGTAAGAACAACAGCAATACCAGCTACGACGACGAAAACAAGAACAATAATGATGATATAATATAGTAATAATAAGAAATCGTTTTTGCACCCAGAACCAAAGCAGTCGGCATAGCATAACGGGCAGGGGGGAGGGGGGGGGGGGGGGGGGGTTCAGACCTTAGGCATCTGCAATGTAGCCCATCCTGTGTTATTAGAGCTGTACAGACTGTATGGCCTTCAAACAAGACAAGATTGCTTATCGTGCTGGGATTCCAGGTCACGTGGGCATTCGGGGACCATGAAGCCGCTGAGCAGTTTGTTAAGAATGAAACGAGTTGTCAAAGATGTCTGAGTTTTGTTTGGTAGTTGTTATTTTTCACACATGTGAAAATGAACTATTCAGGGCCCTCCAGCAAGACAAACAAAATGAGTCATCAAAATGTCTCTGTTTTTTTTTTTTTTCATAGATGTGAAAATAATGTATTCAAGGCCCACTGGCAAGAGAAACAACTATACAGACGGACACTAAGCTCTTTGAAATCTGCCCTAAGCTGAAAATTACTTCACCTCTTTCTGAAAAAAAAAAAAAAAAAAAAAAAAAAAAAAAAAAAAAAAAAGATTATGTGCAGAGGACATGCTTACTTTTTTTTTTTTTAACCTAATCCCTGCCTTTCAAATGGTGAGGAAAAAAAATTATGCATATAGGGAATAGGCTGTACAGTATTCAACGTTGGTTTACTGAGTGTTGGGATGTGTGTCACAATAGTATGGAATTCGAGTTGGTCCAAATGATTTTTTTTTTTATTTACTTTTTTTTAAAGGAAATCAATATTTTTCATTTCATTTCAGCTTCACATATGAGATGATATTCAGTGGCATATGTTTAATGTTCAAGATCAGTCCTTTAATTTAAGAACTTGACCAAGTTTGATTTTTAGTTTTGGCATTTTAACCTGCTTGTAGTTCTGCTTTGTTTGGCAGCCCTGGTGTGGCAAGCCTAGTTGGCTGGGCAATAAATACCCTGACCTGGTTAAAAGATGTAGTGTATGTAGGTACACAGGAAAACGAGAGGAGATAAACAGTCTCTGTCTCTTCATCCAGGCTACTTTCTTACAACAGTGCAGTCCGAAATCACACCAGTGATATATGGAGCCCACTCTATTATCGCTTTGTGAGAGAGTCACTTACTGAGTCACACTTCAGCTTAAGTTCCTTGAATAGGCTGCCAGTAACCCTGACAATTAAAATGAACCTTGAACACAGTGTCTATTACATGCACCACATATAAATAGCATTGTTTTCACAATAGGTGAAACGTCACAGTCTCGCCTAAGTTTTCAGTCAAGTTGGTGGATCAAAAAATGAAAAAAAAAATGATGACAACATGTTGCCCCCTAAACAATGGTGAGCGTGGTTTCATTGTGACGACTTAATTTGTTCTGCAGATGAAGATCACCGGAGGCTGGGTCTGAAGGAAGAAAAAAACCACGAGGTGATTATCCCCAACTCCAAGAAGCTGCCCAAGAACAACAAGGCACAGCTGCAAGCCATCCAAAATGCGCTGACCAATAGTGTGGCCATGATCCAGGGGCCGCCAGGTCAGTCGCCTCTCCCAAGACACTTTAAGAAATGTTGAAAGTGTGTCTTTGCAAAGGTCTTACTGTCACTTTAAGAGCTGTTGACTGTGTGTCTATTTTCAGATCTTATTTTTACTGTAGGAGGTGTTGAATGTGTGTCTGTTCAACGGATGTAGTATGAATTTGTGATGTCTTGAATGTGTATTTGTTCTAAGATCTTAAGTTTACTTTCAGAAATGTTAATGTGTGTCTGTTCAAAGGTCTTACTTACACTTTGGGAGCTGTTGAATGTGTGTCTGTTTTCTGGTCTTACAGTCATTATATGAGGTGTTGAAGGTGTGTCTGTTTTCTGGTCTTGTAGTCATTATATGAGATGTGTTGAGTGTGTGTCTGTTTTCTGGTCTTACAGTCATTATATGAGGTGTGTTGAAGGTGTGTCTGTTTTCTGGTCTTGTAGTCATTATATGAGGTGTTGAGTGTGTGTCTGTTTTCTGGTCTTACAGTCATTATATGAGGTGTTGAAGGTGTGTCTGTTTTCTGGTCTTACAGTCATTATATGAGGTGTTGAATGTGTGTCTGTTTTCTGGTCTTACAGTCATTATATGAGGTGTTGAATGTGTGTCTGTTTTCTGGTCTTACAGTCATTATATGAGGTGTTGAATGTGTGTCTGTTTTCTTGTCTTATAGTCTTTATATGACGTGTTGAATGTGTGTCTGTTTTCTGGTCTTACAGTCATTATATGAGGTGTTGAATGTGTGTCTGTTTTAAAGATCTTACTTTTACTTTAAGAAAAGCTGAATTTGTGTCTATTAAAAATAATGACTATTACTTTAGGACGTGTTGAAGGTGTATCTATTTTCGAGTCTTAAATTTATTTAAGAGCTATTTAATGTGTGTTTAGTTTTGGGTCTTAATTTTTTCTTTCATGGGTTTTGAATTTGTTTGTATTTACATGCCTTACTTTTACTTTAGGAATAATTAAATGAGTGTGTGTTTTCGGGACTTACTTCTGATTTAGGAGGTACCGAATGTGTGTCTATTTTCGGGTCTTACGTTTACTCCAAGAGGTGTTGAATGAGTTTTTTATTTTGGGGGCTTACTTTTACTTTAAGAGGTGCTGATTTGTGTCTCTTTTGAGGTATAATTTTATTTTAAGAAACGTTGAATGTGTGTCGATTTTAAGGTCTTACTTTTACTTTAAGAGTTGCTGTATGTGGGTTCTCTTTTCATGGCTCACTTTTATTTTAAGAAACGTTGAATGTGTGCGAATTTTCGGGTCTTACGTTTGTTTTAAGAGGTATTGAAAGGATTCTGAACCTACAGGTAAGGCAGCTAATAGTACATCTAAGCTTGATGTCGAAAGTGTGTGTGAAGACAATGATAATAATAACAGGTTCCGGCAAGACAAACACAGGCATCAAGCTGGTGTATCTGTTCTGCAAAATCAACCAACAGCTACAAGAGGAAGGCAAAAGTCGGAAAACGGTTCTCTACTGTGGTCCTTCCAACAAGTCGGTGGACCTGGTGGCACGTAAGTGATATTTTTCTGCTATGTAGTTTGTACGTCAATGCAAGCCGACCACAAAGGGCCATACCAGTGCTATAACCACCTTGAAGTCAACTCGCAATCATTATTAATGAAAAAAAAAGAGAAAAAAACTCATCATTCACATAACCGTTTTAAAATACACCTAAAGACACACTGGGACATTAGTCTTTCCTCCATAAAATCTTGGATCAGATGAAAAATGTTAATTTCTTTCAGAAACTCAAAGATCACCTCCGGTGGGACATTTTGAACAAGTTTTCATGGAGTCTGCTGTAAAGTTTGTACGTCTCAGATCATGCAAGTCCCGACACCCTATAAGAATATGATTTACTGTGAGTGGTACATGACATGGAATGCATCACGGAGCTACTTCACCTTTTCAAAGACAGTAATGGGGTGAAAAGGTGTGGCCCGAATGCAAAATGGCACAAGAGAGTTTCTGTTGTATGGCCGCCTCGGGTACATGGTAAGAACGATTTCAGCTCTGGGCAAATTTTTAACCATGAACATGTTTTCTAAATTCTTAGTACCTACAGGTAGAAGCTGTAAAAAAAGATTTAGCCAGTCCGTCCTCTTCATCTTTACAATAGGGCGGGTATTGCCACAGACGTCATTTTGCCCTGCTTTGCAGTTATCACTCCGCCTGCACTACTTTTTTTTTCCCAATTCTTCACTTCACGTATGTCTCCGCCTGCACTACCTTTCCCCTGTTTTCCACTTCATGTATCACTGCACTACTTTTGCCCTGCTCTTCGCTTCATGTATCACTGCACTACTTTTCCCCTGCTCTTCGCTTCATGTATCACTGCACTACTTTTCCCCTGTTTTCCACTCCATGTATCACTGCACTACTTTTCCCCTGTTTTCCACTCCATGTATCACTGCACTACTTTTTCCCTGCTCTTCACTCCATGTATCACTGCACTACTTTCCCCTGCTCTTTACTCCATGTATCACTGCACTACTTTCCCCTGCTCTTCACTCCATGTATCACTGCACTACTTTTCCCCTGCTCTTTACTCCAAGTATCACTGCACTCCTTTTTCCCTACTCTACACTTCATGTATCACCTGCACTACTTTATCCCTGCCCTTTACTTCATGTATCACTGCACTACTTTTCCCTGCTCTTTATTTCATGTATCACTGCACTATTTTTTTTTTTTCCCTGCTCTTCACTTCATGTATCACTGCACTACTTTTCCCAGCTCTTTACTTCATGTATCACTCAGCTGCACTACTTTTTTCCTGTTCTTCACTTCATGTATCACTGCACTACTTTTTTCCCTGCTCTTCACTTTCATGTATCACTGCACTACTTTTTCCCCTGCTCTCACTTCATGTGTATCACTGCACTACTTTTCCCCGCTCTTTACTTCATGTATCACTACACTACTTTTTCCCTGCTCTTCACTTCATGTATCACTGCACTACTTTTTCCTGCTCTTCACTTCATGTATCACTGCACTACTTTTTCCTGTTCTTCACTTCATGTATCACTGCACTACTTTTTTCCTGTTCTTCACTTCATGTATCACTGCACTACTTTTTTCCTGCTCTTCACCTCATGTATCACTGTACTACTTTTCCCTGCTCTTTACTTCATGTATCACTACACTACTTTTTCCCTGCTCTTCACTTCATGTATCACTACACTACTTTTTTCCTGCTCTTCACTTCATGTATCACTGCACTACTTTTCCCTGCTCTTTACTTTATGTATCACTCAGCCTGCACTACTTTTTTCCTGTTCTTCACTTCATGTATCACTGCACTACTTTTTTCCCTGCTCTTCACTTCATGTATCACTGCACTACTTTCTCCCTGCTCTTTACTTCATGTATCACTGCACTACTTTTCCCTGCTCTATAATTCATGTATCACTCAGCCTGCACTACTTTTTTCCTGTTATTCACTTAATGTATCACTGCACTACTTTTTTTCTATAATATTTCCCAGCTGGCACCTCATGCATTGTTCAGACATTATACTCTCCCCACCTTGTATGTTATATGTATCATTAACAAATTTTAGACATCGCACTTTTTTTTTTTCCCACTGTGTACCTCATGTATCGTACAGATATACATTTTCCCTATCTTGTACCTCATGTATCCTACAAATGTACTTTTCTCCCACTGTGTACCTCATATACAGATATAAATTTTCCCCATCTTGAACCTCATGTACAACACAGATGTACTTTTTCCCACTGTGTACCTTACGTATCATACAGATATATATTTTTCCTATATTGTACCTCATGTATCCTACAGATGTACTTTTTTTTTTGCCATTCTGCACCTCATGTATCATATAGGCATACTTTTTTTCCTACTGTGTACCAAACGTGTTACTCAGAATTCAGACTGTTTCCCAATGTGTAGATCATGTATTTTTTTAGACATCAGACTTTTCCCCATTGCGTGCCTCACGTATTATTCAGACATCATACTTCTTTCCTGCTGTGTGCCTCATGTATTATTCAGACATCATACTTCTTTCCTGCTGTGTGCCTCATGTATTATTCAGACATCATACTTCTTTCTGCTGTGTGCCTCATGTATTATTCAGACATCATACTTCTTTCCTGCTGTGTGCCTCACGTATTATTCAGACATCATACTTCTTTCCTGCTGTGTGCCTCATGTATTATTCAGACATCATACTTCTTTCCTGCTGTGTGCCTCATGTATTATTCAGACATCATACTTCTTTTCCTGCTGTGTGCCTCATGTATTATTCAGACATCATACTTCTTTCCTGCTGTGTGCCTCACGTATTATTCAGACATCATACTTCTTTTCCTGCTGTGTGCCTCATGTATTATTCAGACATACATCTTTCTTTCCTGCTGTGTGCCTCACGTATTATTCAGACATCATACTTCTTTCCTGCTGTGTGCCTCATGTATTATTCAGACATCATACTTCTTTCCTGCTGTGTGCCTCATGTATATTCAGACATCATACTTCTTTCCTGCTGTGTGCCTCATGTATTATTCAGACATCATACTTCTTTCCTGCTGTGTGCCTCATGTATTATTCAGACATTAGACTTCTTTCCTGCTGTGTGCCTCATGTATTATTCAGACATTAGACTTTACCTTTGGGTACCTCATTTATTATTCAGACATCAGACTGTTTTCCCATTGTGTACCTTATGTACAATTCAGAAATCGCTATTTTTTTTTTTTTTCTGCTCTTCATTCCATATATGATTCAGACGTTACTAATTTTTCTGCTTTTGACTTCACATATATTATGTCACCATCAGTTTTTTATGTTTTCATCCTCGTTTGCGTCTATCAGCCGTTCAGACTTTCGTTTTACTTTGGTTTTGACTGCATTTAGTGCTTGGTCACTATTACGGGCTTTCTGCTCTTTATGTATTGCTCAGATATCACCATGTTTTTTCCCTGTCAGTCAGCCAGCGCTGCTATCTTTCCTTTCCCCCTTTAAGTATCATTCATTCTACTGGTTGAACAGCAACACCATACCTCTTTATACCCCGTCTCGGAGGGGTGAAAGTATAGTTTATTGCAAGACAAAATGATCAAAGGAGCAGCTGGGAAGCGCAACATTTGCACATTTTGGTGACTGCTTTCCATTTTCTTTATCACATTTGATGCAATCAAAACATCGAACTGCTTTGGGCATGGGTTAAGTATTCACATATTATTTCTGGTAAGGATTTGCTGTTGCGATCATCTTAGTTGGTTGCTTAGAAACACGCACACACACACACGCACGCACGCACGCACGCACGCACGCACGCACGCACTCTCTCTCTCTCTCTCTCTCTCTCTCTCTCTCTCTCTCTCTCTCTCTCTCTCTCTGCTAACATTTTGCGCAGTGGTTCCCATGAGTCAGTTCGGAATATTCTTTTGGGTTGTTTTCCCTTCAGCTAAGGCAGCGATGGTTTGTGAATCCACAGGGTCCCAGAACATTCATAAACAGAGTAGAAGAGTCAGAAACTGGAGAAAAAGATGGGACAGGCATAACAATTAAGGATGCTGTGTCAAAAACAAAACGTAGGAACTAGTAAGAAAAACAGTATGGACGATTTGTGTTGTTTTTTTACGTGTCTAGCGATGATGTTATGCATGCGTTTGCACATACTTCGTTTATGGATACGCCTGTCTTTCTCTTCCTTGGTCTGTGTGCAGTCAGGTAGACACTTGCAGAGCAGCACGACTGCACGACCAAAGTAGAAGAGAAATATCCTGTGTTGAGAAGTCAGGCAACAGACATAGTAGAAAGAAACTCGTGGAGAGCGTGGCAGCAGAGAGTCCTCAGAAGAGAAGCCCCCTTCAAGGAAGTGTTTCGGCCCTTATCTCCTGACACTCTAGGGGGGTTGGGCCACACCCGGTTCATGACTCCG
>JADBJO010003736.1:85000-107500 GCA_016801955.1 Conus betulinus
CTTTCAGGTAAACCGCCTTCACTGCTGTTGAAGAGCTGGGGAGGGGTACGTCTCTCTCTCTCTCTCTCTCTCTCTCTCTCTCTCTCTCTCTCTCTCTCTCTCTCTCTCTCTCTCTCTCTCTCCTCTCTCTCTCTCTCTCTCTCTCTCTCTCTCTCTCTCTCTCTCTCTGTCCTGTCTGCCTGTCTGTCTGTCTGTCTGTCTGTCTCTCTCTCTCTCTCTCTCTCTCTCTCTCTCTCTCTCTCTCTCTCTCTCTCTCTCTCTCTCTCTCTCTCTCTCTCTCTCTCTGTATGTGAGCGTAAACGTGTTTCGTTTTATATTGTAAAGAAAATGTCTAAACTGAAATGTAATTCTGTTAGTGTATATTCAAAACTGCTGAACACACAAACACAACCAATTTTCCAGTATGGGGGTTAGTTACGAGGTTTAGATAACACTGCTTAGCACTATGAAAAATGTATTAGTTTTACTCTTAAAAATTTTTTAGGGGTTGAACTGAGAACACCAAATCATCTTATATACGTGGAAACGAATCTATATGCAATATGTATTAATTCAATAGTCAAATGTAGTCGATTTGGCTAAAACTAATTCAAATGGATGAGTCAAAACTATCAGGCAAAACCTATAGGATGCTGCTTGATTTAGATATACGCGATACAAGAAGTTGGTCTCAAATATTCGTTATGGCTTTGCTTGCACAAATCAAGGTGTAGAAGAAATAAATGTGTTCTTATATGATTGAAGGAAAAGATGATTTTATGTAGGTGGCAGGAATGAGGTTTCCGTATTAAAAATAGCGATAGATTCAGTGCGTAGAGAACGTTTTGTTCAGTTCCTGGTATGAAAACACATCTGTTACTAAGTTAAGGTACACATTGAAAGATTATATTGACTTGGTTTAGACATTGCTAAGCATTCCTATCAATATTCACTCCATAATGACAATGATTTGATCTGCCTACTGTGTAAAAAACGGTAAATAGGGTGAGGTTCATATTGTTTTGTGTTGCCCAGCACTAAGTAGCTTTAGAAAACGATACATTCCTGCAAATTTTCATCAATTTCCAATCGTGTTTTGAGTAAGTTTACTCTGTGCATGTAAACATTAAAAAAAAACAAGAAGAAATCGATCAGCTTTCTTGTACAAAGCGTTTCAGCTGTGGCAAAGCTGGTATCTCGTAAAACACTATCTTCAACCTTACATGTTGTACATGAAAAACAAACAAACAAACAAACACCAAACTTTGTGTGAAAGGATTGTTCACTTATCCCCCTTTCATGAGGGGCAATGGCCTATACATGAATAAAACATCAGAAAACGTGTGAGTGTGTGTGTGTGTGTGTGTGTGTGTGTGTGTGTGTGTGTGTGTGTGTGTGTGTGTGTGTTTACACACCCAAGCGTGGTGTGTGTGTGTATGTACTTGTACATGGAAATGTGAGTACGTAAACATGTATCTTTGCCAGAAGATATAATGACGGAGTTTAAAAACAAAAACAAAACAAAACAAAACAAAACAAAACAAAACAAAACAAAAAAACATGCCAGTAGAAATTGTTTCACAGGAGAAAAAATATTTGTTCTTTGCACGCACGCACGCACGCACACACACATACACACACGCACGTACGCACGCACGCACGCACGCGCGCGCGCGCACGCACGCACCCCCCCCCCCCCCCCCCCCCCCCCCACACACACACACACACACACACGCACACGGACGCACGCACGCATGCACGCGTGCACACACACACTTGTATGTAGATAAATAGAATGATAGATAGTGAGTTAGCAGGTATTGCAACACCAAGCTGCTCTGTAAGTTGCTGAGTTGGTGCTCGGTACTTATCCTTGGAAATTATTAGTTTACACACACACACACACACACACACACACACACACACACACACATGTATGTATATATATATATATATATATATATATATATATATATATATATATATATATATATATATATATATATACAGAGAGAGAGAGAGAGAGAGAGAGAGAGAGAGAGAGAGAGAGAGACAGACAGACAGACAGACAGACAGACAGACAGGTAGATAGATAAAAAGAGGGCGCCAGAGACCATAGGTAGATAGAGATACATTGATAGTTATAGATAAACAGATAGGTAGATAGAGAGAGTGAACGGGAGACCATAACTCAAGTTCATACATCACTCTGACTTCTTTGGCAATCCTATGTATTGGTAACCTCAATTTTTTTTTTTTTTTTTTTTTTTTTTTTTTTTTTTTTGCGCCCTCTGACAGCTGATCATTGACGAGTGTGCCATGAGCCCCGAACCCGAGAGCATGGTCCCCATCGTGGCCACTGGGCCCAAACAGGTGGTGCTGATCGGCGACCACAAGCAGCTGAGACCCATCATCAAGTGCCAGGCTGCAGCAGACCTGGGCCTGGACCAGTCGCTCTTTGAAAGGCTCGCCCAGGGGTTTCCGCACATCACCACCTTCCTCGACATTCAGTACAGAATGGTGAGCACGATCACGGGGACAGCGTGTACAATGCTGCTATGTTTACACTAGTTACAGTGATGGTGACTGCATCACCGTGTGCATGTCACTGCTTGGGAGACTGTTTAAGGCGTTGTGTGACAACACCACCTTCCTCAGCATCCAGTGCAGAACGGCGAGGAAGATCACAGGGAGACAGGAATACAGTCGCTGGGATGACTACTACTATTGCTACTACTACAACTGCTTGCTACTGCTGCTGCTACTGCTAGTACTACTACTGCTGCGGCTACTACTTCCGCTACCGCGACTACTATACTACTACTGTAGAAAGAAACTCGTGGAGAGCGTGGCAGCAGAGAGTCCTCAGAAGAGAAGCCCCCTTCAAGCGAGTGTTTCGGCCCTTATCTCCTGACACTCTAGGGGGGTTGGGCCACACCCGGTTCGTGACTCCGGATGTCCCTCTGCTGCCCCTTTTTTCTTCCTCATCTTGGGATTAGCCATGACTGGGATTCGAACCCATGTCCTTTCTGGACATGCTCATTTCCACTTAATGACTCGCGCACTAACCACTGAGCCACAGGAACACCTGATATTTGTAGGAAAGTTAAGCCTTATGAAGTTCACTTTTGTTCCTCCTTTGACCAGATCCAACTTGAACACCTCTCTGCCGCTTCTGCCATTGCTTTCAGGGCTTTGGTTTTTTCCCTCCCTGCAACGGAGAGCTGTTTCATGAGGCTGTATGCAGACGTTCCCACAAACCCCCTAGCTCCAATTTCTGCAGTGAGGACTTTGACCTGATAGCCTTCTCTCCTCAGGCTGTTTGCCAGATCAGCATACTTTTTTCAGTCTTGTAGATCTGAGCTGCCTCCATTCTGTTCTCATATGGCACCGTGAGCTCGATCATGATCAGCTGCTTGGTTGACTGAGAGTGTAATACTATGTCTGGTCTCATGCCACTCTTACTGATAATCTCTTGGTGATTATTCCATTCTGGGAGGTCTGCTGTGCACTTCCAGTCATCTGCCCCGTCCAGCAGACTCTGCCTGCATGTTCCGAGTGGCACTGTTGTTCTTGGCCATGATTCGCTGCCTCCTGCCGTGAAGAATATTGCGGGTGCTTTTGGAGTCCTGATTTTCCCTTTTGTGGTCTTGGTACTAGCCCAGACTACTTGTACAATCTCTTTGAACACTTGGTTGTGCCTCCATGTGTACCTTCCTTGAGCCAGGGCTACTTTGCATGAGCTAAGGACATGCTCCACTGTTTGTTTTTCATGGCAAAGGGGGCATGAAGGATCGTCTGTTTTTTCCCCACTTCACCAGGTTTTGCATTTGAAGGCAGAAGGTCATATGCAGATCTGAGAATGAAGCTGATCCTGAGAGGGGCCATGTGCCAAATGTCATTTCCAAGTGAGACTTCTTTGGAGTGCATTCTCCCCACGTTGTCCATTGCCCTTGCTGGCTCTGCTGGACTGCTTTTTGGAGTCTTTGTTGGTCTTCTTCTTTTCTCATCTCCTGAATCATCATGTCTCTTTTGGCTTTTCCTTTGGCCTTTGACCACCATTCAGTTTTGGTCACCCCCAGTCCTTGTCTGTTGGTCTGTGTGTGTCCTGTTATTTCTCTGATCTTGAGACTTTCTTTTGCAGAATCCATCGCCTCTTGAACTTTCCATTTTTTTCTGCCTGTCTTCAGCTGGGTCTTGATTGCTTCAACCACCTTGTCTCCTGAGTCCTCTAGCATGCTTTTGAAGTCTGATCTTCCCTGCTTTATATTCCTCCAGGATGGATTTCAGTGGTAATTTCAGCTTTGCTTGGCGACAGTATAGCGCTATGTCAGTCAGACAGGGTGGGACACCAAGCCATTTTTCCTTGTGAACTTGTTGATTTGGATTCCATTGCCTCCACTATGCTGGTGCAGATGTCGTATATCATCAGAGGCCATAGGAGCTTTGGTATCAGCATGAACTGCAGACACCAGACCTTGTATTTGCCAGGGGAGCCCACACTGCTCAATGGTTTCCAAGCCTTCTTCCGACATCTGTTTGGTTTCTTTTGCTCTTTGTGTGTGTCTTTCAGCGTATCATCATACCATCTTCCAAGGCTCTTGACTGGCTCTTCTGTTACTGTTGGAATGGCCTGGTTGGCAACACTGAAGACCACAGATTCGGCCACTTTTCCTTTCCTCAGTGAGAGACTCCGTGATTTCTTTGGCTTGAACTTCATTCTGGATGAGGCAACTATGTCGTCCAGCCTCTCCAGCACGTGACGTGGTCTCGTCTTCTCTGGATGAAATCACTGTAGTGTCATCCATGAAGGCCTTGAGAGGGGGCATCTTGTATCCATCGCCAAGGTCTGTTTGTCTTGCGTTGCTTGTTGCCGCTTTCAAGATGACTTCCATTGCCAACACGAACAGTATTGGGGAAATTGCACAGCCCATTGCAATGCCAACTTTCAAGTTGATCCAATCTGTTGTGTACTCCTTGGTAGAGAACCCCATTGAGAAGCCATTGAAGTACTTCTTGAGCATGTTGCGGATGTTCTTTGGCACATGGTACATCTTAAGAGCCAACTGTATCATCTCATGGGGTACAGATCCATATGCGTTTGCCAGGTCGAGCCACACTACGTCCAGGTCTCTCTCTTTTCTGTTTTTGCTCTGTGGATTGCGTCCCAGATCATTGTGGCGTGTTTCTACACAGCCAGCCACGCCTGGAATGCCACCTTTCTGGACTGACACATCCAAGTACTTATTTTCCATGAGGTACTTGGTCAGCCTTGCTGCCATGACAGAGAAGAAGATTTTCCCTTCGACGTTCAGTAGTGATATTGGCCTGAAACTGCTGATGTCACTTGAGTTTTGCTCTTTGGGGATGTACACACCATCTGCCGTCATCCACTGGCCGCTGATCTTCTGATTTCTCCAGGCTGATCGCAGCAGCCTGTGGAGCCACTCCAGCACCTTGGGACATTTCTTGTACAGCTGGTAAGGTATTCCGTTTGGCCCTGGTGATGATTTGGCTCTGGCTTTGTCGACCACCTTCTTGATCTCCGTCAACGTTGGAGGCTTGTCATTGAACTGTTCCCCAGGGTTGGTTGGCCACACCAGACCTTGAATGTCGAGTGGTGCTTTGCTCTGTGAGTCAGAGTATGTTTTTCTCAGATGCTGCTCAAGAAACTCCTTTGTCCACACTTAGGGTCCCAGATTTTGGCTGCTCGAACAGAGTTCTGGCAAACTGGAAGGGGTCTCTGAAGAAACGCTCTTGTTGTCTTCTTCTTTTTGCTTTTCCTCTTCCTCGCAGATTCCGCTTTGCTGAGGGCGCTGTGTTTTGCTTTCAGGTCTTCCCAGAGTTTTCCAAGCCTTGTTTTTCAGCTGGCAGAGCAGTCTTCATTTGCTTCTTGAGGTTTTTCTTTTGGACCCTGATCTTGTCCATCTCTTCTTGGCGTCTGGATTTCTTTGGAGGTGTTTTCTCTTTGGGTAGTTTTGCTCCATAGGCGTCTCTACATGTGGCATACACAATGTCCCCATATGTGGCTAGTTTGTGTTCCAGGGTGCTTTTCCCTATCAGTGCATCGAGTCTTTGGACGATTTTTGCAACCAGTTTCTCCCAATCTTCAGTCTCGTTTGCTCGTGGCAGGTTGAGTTTCAGGCGCCTGGCATCGAGGGCCTGTGCAAATTCCTCATCCGAACCAACAGCGTGGATGTCCTTGGCACTGTGGTTTAAATCCTGGCCTTGGTCTTCCGACGTCTTATCTGCTGATGCAGTGCGCTGCTGCTCATTCAGGTGAGTCTTCACACATCCCATCTTTGTTCTGTGGATCTTCATGCCACGGGTGGTAGCAAAACGCTTTCCACAGACACATGGATATTCCATTTGGTCCATGTTCGTAGTCCGTTTGGGATTTGCAGTCGTGATTGGTTGAGCACCGATGGATTCATCATTCTCTCCCCCTTTCGATGAATCCTGGAGCATCTTTTCTACTACTACTACTACTACTCTGCTGCTACAACAACAGCTACTACTACTACTACTACTACTCTGCTGCTGCTACTACTACTACTACTACTACTACTACTACTACTCTGCTGCTACTACAACAGCTGCTGCTGCTACTGCTGCTACTGCTGCTGCTACTACTACTACTGCTACTACTACTACTACTACTACTACTACTACTACTCTGCTGCTGCTACAACAACAGCTACAACAACTACTACTACTACTACTACTACTACTACTACTACTACTACTACTACTACTACTACTACTGTCAGGCGGATCACAGGTCTAACATCCATCCGTGACGATTTGACGTCTTCGTCGCCGTGGAAAAGCCTATATTGTGAACAGAGTAACTTTACCACAGATCGATGATGATCCGGACTGATAAGAAAATGTCTATCTTCCCTAGGCTACGTGCAGGTCTAGTCCGATGACTTGAGTGGAAATGTGATGAAATAAGAAGGATGTGAACTCAAAAGGGGCAGACTAAAGAAAGATGGCTTTATAGACATTTATCGACTACAAGGAAACAAGACAAACAGTAATGAATGGCTTTCCTTTATATCCGAAGACCTTCACGTTTGTGAACGATGGCGTGGGGTTGATGATGATCTGACGGACAAATTGACCACCTGCTGGGGAGTTGACGTGAATATTTGATCGATGTAGGTTAGCTGTTTTTCAGCTTAAGAATACTAAATCCTTGATATAATCCGTCTAATAATACCTTGCTGTCCGTCATCACAAAACACAAGCTCAGCGCCATAAGCCCCCGACGAAACAACAGCGCTCTTGTAAAGCACAATCGAAAACCCGTTCTTATGAAATCAAACCGTTTTTCGAATGAGCACAATCGATCACCTGTCCATCAGGTAAAGATGATGACACTGACATCACTACGTCTTGGATAAACATGACATCCACCACGCAGGGACACTATTGGTTGACGACGCAATAAGCTGAGCACATGATGACCTCCAGCCCACATCAGCGACACAAATCTCAGGAAATGACAATATCTCTCAGATGAGCCCCAGTTACGTAGTACGTAGACAAAGACATTGATGTGATGACGATATAGACATAAAAAAGACCCTGAAGATGAAGATGTGAGTGTGCATAAAAAGAAAATCCTGAAGCAAAAAGCAGAATCTGTTTACTTTACATTTAAAAAATAAAAGACATCGATTGGAAACAAATGCATTTAGATCTTGGTCTTTAGCTGAGGACAGGCGCTATATATGTATTCATCATGATAATAATAACTGTAAATTTAGATATCTTTTAAGTATTAATATTGATAGATTTTGAACATTCCCGTTTCCGAACTGCCTCATCAGCCTTGCATGCGAACAATTTCGATTCACTATCATTTCAATGATCTGATGGTTCACTCCTGACACGGGCTTCCTTGTGGGACCCGCAAGGCTATGGATGAAGTCTCCAGGACACCAGATTTAAATCATATTACCTCCTATCCTAAGTCCGTGAACCGACAAAGCGTGTACAAGTAGCAACCACGTACAAGTGCTTTTAGGTGACAGTCCCGAGCAACAAATCATTATAATCAGTTAATATTTCAATAGTTCGAAATGTAGACTGAATGCCTAGACTCTTTTGTATGTCAATCGAAAAGAAAAAAACTAAACTATTTTTGCTTTCTAATTTCTATGTCAGGCCTTAATGCGATGATGTAACATTTATCCACGCTTGGTGATGGCGTCATATCGACACGCACATACACACACACACACACACACACACACACACACACACACACACACACACACACACACACACACACACACACACACACACACACTTCGTCTAATATCACGATTAGTGGAAAGACGTTAAATGAATCACACACACACACACACACACACACACACACACACACACACACACACACACACACACACACACACGTAAACTTGCTTACGCAATCATACAAATGATGCAAACTGGACACGTATAATAGACTTTCAAACATTAATTTGTTTTTCCAAGTTAGGTTAGTTGATCCATTTATTGACCGCTAAAACTACTACCACTGCTGTTACTACTGCCATCACCACTACTATTACTTTAACTACTGCTATTACTGCTGCTGCTGCTGCTGCTGCTACTGCTGCTGCTGCTGCTGCTGCTGCTGCTGCTGCTGCTGCTAGAATCCTTAACTTCACCCTTTAAGAAATTCTTCCATATTTTCTTCAACAACACTTCTACCTCTACCACAGTTTCACCCACTTCTTCATTAAGAACAGTGTGGTGAGAGTGTAACTGGAAAGACAATACTGCTGTCACTGTATCGTTACTATTAGATGAAAAAAAATGTAACATGCCGTGAACTGTGAACCTCTTGTACAGTTTTCTGGACCCAATTATACACATTAAATGTCGACTTCCGTGTCACTTAAGCGCACCTGGTTACAGGTATATGCGCGCCGCGCCCACACACACACACACACACACACACACACACACACACACACACACACGCATAGCATTAAGCCGTCTAAGTCCATCCCTTTGAGATCATCCAAGTCAACCACTTCATCGTTCTCCGCAGCACCCAGGCATCTGTGCCTTCCCCTCCGAAGAGTTTTACGACGGCGGTCTGCAGACACGGCCCTCTGTGCTGTGGGGAGGGGCTCTGCTTCCAGTGTGGCCCCGTGACCCTCACCAACCCGACAGGCAGCTGCCCCATCTGCTGGTGGATGTCCGAGGACAGGAGGAGATGTTGACCGTCAGCACAGAGCAGGGCAACGAACGCTCCAAGTCCAACAGCCAGGAGGCCGACAAAGTGGTGAGCAACCATGGGCACAGCCACCCTGCCTGTTGTCATGGGCACACCAATCCTCCCTGCTGTCATGGGCACACCCACCCTGCCTGTTGTCATGGGCACACCCACCCTCCCGGTTGCCACGGGGGCACCCACCCTGTCGCTTGTCACGGGCACACCCACCCTCCCGGTTGTCACGGGCACACCCACCCTGCCTGTTGTCACGGGCACACCCACCCTGCCTGTTGCCATGGGCACACCCACCCTCCCTGTTGTCATGGGCACACCCACCCTCCCGGTTGCCATGGGCACACCCATACTCACTGTTGTGTCACGGGCACACCCACCCTGCCTGTTGCCATGGGCACACCCACCCTGCCTGTTGTCATGGGCACACCCACCCTGCCTGTTGCCATGGGCACACCCACCCTGTCTGTTGTCATGGCACACACCCACCCTCCCGGTTGCCATGGGCACACCCATACTCACTGTTGTCACGGGCACACCCACCCTGCCTGTTGCCATGGGCACACCCACCCTGCCTGTTGTCATGGGCACACCCACCCTGCCTGTTGCCATGGGCACACCCACCCTGTCTGTTGTCATGGGCACCCACCCTGCCCGTAGCCACGGGCACAACCAAAGATGGCTTTTGTTTGGACCAGGCACAGGCCCTCTGAGGGTGATAATGCCTGTTAAGGTGGCAGTGTAGGACTTGCGGCAGTGGATGTGGGTAGGCAAGTGTGTGTGTGTGTGTGTGTGTGTGTGTGTGTGTGTGTGTGTGTGAGAGAGAGAGTGAGAGAGAGAGAGAGAGAGAGAGAGAGAGAGAGAGAGAGAGAGAGAGAGAGCGCGCATGCCCTGTTTATTGCCTCTTGCTGCTCATCTACTGCTTCTGTCCTTGAAAGTTTTACAGACTGCCACAGCTCTTCTTTGGTTCTAGGGAGCAAGCGCTCTGTGTACTGACGCCGATTGTTTATAGCTCAGTGTACTACCAGTTGTTTATAGCTCCGTGTACTGTCGTTTGTTTATAGCTCTGGTGGCAAGATGCTGGCCAGTGTCAGGCTCCATTGTTCACAAGGCCATGTGTTGCTTGAACAGTGCCTTCCTGTCAGTTTTGCCTTTATCAGGTGGCATGAAATACTCTTTGAGCATTCTGGGGCTGTGGCTAAACAAAACAAAAAAGAACAACAAAAAACAAAACAAAACAAAACAAAACTAAACACAAAACAAAAAACGAAAACATAAAACATGACGTGGTTTGCACTAAAACACACACACACACACACACACACACACACACACACACACACACACACACACACACACACACACACACAGAATTGTGGGTGGGATCCACAGAGGCACTGTCTTCAACTGCCCAACAATCGATTTTTCAGGGCAATAATTCTTTGGATCCCACCACTGTATTTTGTCATCCTGAATTCTTGCAACCAGACATAGGCCACTGCATTTTGCTATTCGAACTCCCCCAAACCACCTCTAAAGCTTTCAAAGCCCATTCACATGAAGTGGGAGGGGATAGGGGGTTAGAGAGTACATAACTATGCGAAAGGAGGACTTGAATATATGTACATGTATTGTTGAGAACCGGATAACATAATCATACTCTCAATTCAGCTGGCACCATTTTTTTTTAAATCCAATAACTACAGTACTATGATCATGAAATAATCCCATGATTTTGATAGTCGACCAGCTTTTGTGTTTCATCATCCCTGAGAGCATCATGAAAATTGTCCATTTTCCTGGTAAGCTCCTCAAGCCCTGCCACAATGTGTCTGACAGTGACATCCATCTGCACCCCTGATCAACTGCGTGACTTTCAAGTACCGATGTCCAAGTTGTGCTCGGTTTTGTGTTTTGTGTTGCGTTGGAATCGGTGGGGGCAGTTTCAAGAGCCCCATCTTCATTCACACACATCTTCACTTTGCTTATCACACCCCCTATCCAACCTGAAACCTTTTCACTCAGTCTTATCACCAACCGGTTACCCACTTCACTGGAACTCATGTTGATTTTGATGATCATCACCAGAGTGTGTGTCGTGTTCAAGCTCTTGAAAAGGAGAGTGGATTTCAGGGTGAAGAATGTCACTCTTCTTATCACGAACATTGCAGTTGTAAAACAAACTGGTTGGGTCACGGATAGCGAGGATTATTTTGCGTTTGTCTTTTTCTTCTGATTCCCATGGATTCCTGCCCTCTTCCTGTCCATTGTCAACCCTGGCGGGCATTCGCTAATCAGGAAACACCACCTTGGTTTGCTGCTTGCAAGGAAGGAGGTTTGGCCAGTAATTGTTGTCAGCCCGATATACAGTTGACTGATTTCCTCTGCGTTTGACTCAAACGATGAAGACAAAAAAGGGATTCCTGAGCTGTCGAACTCTCGGGAAGCCAGCATCCAGCACCACACGCCAAGCCTGACATGGAACCCGCAGAGGAAAAGGAAGGGAGGCCGACCTCACAGCAGCTGGAGGCGAGACACTGAGGCAGAGATAAAGAGGCAGGGGACCAACTGGACAGGCATTCAGCGAGCAGCCCAGAACTGAGTGCGATGGCGGAGTGTTGTCGATGGCCTATGCTCACCCTTGATCTATGGGCTAAGTAAGTAAGTAAAGAGCTGTCATAAGTGCGTCTTTCCGATAACCAGAGAAAGGGGAGCTACTCAGACAAGAAGAGTTACCCTTATCTTTCAGGACTTTTGAAGTGACTGTTGTTTGGATGCCGTTTCACTGGTAGCTGACTTTTTTTTTTTTTCTGAACCTCAAACTTTAACACGCACACAAGTCATCTGACAAATCTGAACCATCATTCAACAGGCACACTGACCGTTTGAAAGATCTGAACCAGCGCACAGGGTGTATGACAATTCTAAACCATCAGATTAACAGGCGCACAGGCTGTATGACAATTCTAAACCATCAGATTAACAGGCGCACAGGCTGTATGACAATTCTAAACCATCAGATTAACACACAGGCTGTATGACAAATCTAAATCATCAGATTAACACACACAGGCTGTATGACAATTCTAAATCATCAGATTTAACACACAGGCTGTATGACAATTCTAAATCATCAGATTAACACACAGGCTGTATGACAATTCTAATCATCAGATTAAACACACAGGCTGTATGACAATTCTAAATCATCAGATTAACAGGCACACACGCATTTTGACAAATCTGAATAGACGCACCAGGTCTTAAAATAGATCATTAACATCCCCCTTAGAAAACAAAAGCAGACAAAAAAAAAAAAAAAAAAAAAAAAGCAATCATTGATAGGACTGATACGTTGTTAGAAACTGGCCATTGGACTAAAGGGCACATAGACCCTAAGCTAATTTGCGCAAACTGTTTGTTTGCAATTTTGAGCCGCACTGTATTTCTGCCTTTGTTAACCACTGCCTTTGTTAACCACATTGTTTGTTTGTTTGTTTTGTTTGTTTGTTTGTTTGTTTTTAAATTCAAGATCACGTCAACTTTTTTTCCACACACGCCATGAAGTTTTGTGTGCTGAGTTGCAGTGCTAATGATGGACATTCACTCGTTTGCTTTAACGTTTGTGCGCTTGATACAACCATGTCTGTTTTTTGTGTTTTTTTTAAACTGGTAAATGACTTGATTCCGGGGGACTGTTCATTGCAAATGGCTGCATTCTGTTGACTTACTCTTGAAGTATCATTTTACAAAGTTATAGAAGGATCATGCCATTCAAGTCATCAGTTTTGTGCAACAGACCATAGGTGTAATGACCAGTCCAGGGCAGTCAGTGTCAGCCAGTAATTATCTGTACTATGCCCACAGATCCAAATCGTCACCTTCTTGAAACGAGAGTTCAAAGTTGACCTTCGCAAGATCAAGTTGCTGACCCAGTATAATGCCCCAGCGCCATCTGCTGGAAGTGAAGCTGAAGAAACCATCGAAGAAAACAGAGACGTGTTTGAACACTACGACAAGTTCAAGGTCAACGTCAGCACAGTTGTGTCCAGCCAAGGTAAAAAGAAATCAAAATTGAAGCTTCATGTGTGTGTGTGTGTGTGTGTGTGTGTGTGTGTGTGTGTGTGTGTGTGACAGATTTTTACGTTTCCCTTTTCGCAAAATATAAAGATAACTGTATTAAACTCAAACGTACCGAAATATGGCTGGTTTCTGTTAATGGTCCTATAACACATTAAAAACAAAAACAGATGTGTTTCCCATTCGACTCATTTCAAATGCACTGAAAAAGCTAGGAGCTAGAATGAGTGTGTGCACTGAAAAAAAGTAGGAGCTAGAGGGAGTGTGTGCACTGAAAAAGCTAGGAGCTAGAGAGAGTGTGTGCATTGAAAAAAGTAGGAGCTTGAGTGAGTGTGTGCACTGAAAAAGGTAGGAGCTAGAGTGAGTGTGTGCATTGAAAAAGCTAGGAGCTAGAGTGAGTGTGTGCATTGAAAAAAAAGTAGGAGAGCTAGAGGGAGTGTGTGCACTGAAAAAGCTAGGAGCTAGAGAGAGTGTGTGCATTGAAAAAGCTAGGAGCTAGAGTGAGTGTGTGCATTGAAAAAGCTAGGAGCTAGAGTGAGTGTGTGCATTGAAAAAAGTAGGAGCTAGAGGGAGTGTGTGCACTGAAAAAGGCAGGAGCTAGAGGGAGTGTGTGCACTGAAAAAGGCAGGAGCTAGAGGGAGTGTGTGCGTGGCGGAAGGGTAATGGACAATCGGTGGCTTGCACGAGGTTCATTTAGTGGTGGAAAGGGCAAGCGCTGTTAACGAGCAACCTGTCGCCCCTGCCCAATTTGTCGCCGGCGACAGATTGGGCCTCAACCCGAGGACCAATTTGTCTCCCATTCTAAGTTTTTGAGGGCGACAGATTGGGTCGCACTTCACTGTCCAATCTGTCGCCCTTGGCCAATTTGTCGCCGACTTACCTTGCTCTCAATAAGTTGATGTTGGGCCACAGTTTCTCTCATTCCCACGCTTTCTCTCACTTTAGGAGAAAGTGTGGGGGCTCACTTTCTCTCACTTAAGAAGAAAGTGCGGGACTGAGAGAAGGTGTGGTCCTTCCCCTTTCTCACTTTCTCCCATGTGAGAGAAAGTATGAGGGCGCCCGCACACTTTCTCTGATTGTGAGAGAAAGTATGGCAAGTGCCCCATATGTATTTATTTACTTATTTATTTTCAATTTCGTTATTAATTTCTTGTCTTTCCTTAACATCAAACTAAGAGCCGAATGATAATAAAATCTAATAAAAAGTGATGGAAAAGAAACAGGAGTTCATTGTCGTTTTTCTATTGAATGGTCACATTGAGAAATCTTCAGAGGGCATAATCAATCAAAACAATCAAACATGCAAGTGTCAAGTAGGTAAATCAACTCGTTATCAAATCCAAATAATATAATTCACGCTGGAAAGTAGGCAAAACACACACACACACACACACACACACACACACACACACACACACACCACACACACACACACAAAATGCTGCTTATGTTATTTTTGTAAGTTTATATGGACATGGTATTAAACACTGGCCATAAACGTTCCTGTCCCATACTCTCCCTATGAATGGGGTGCCCACAGAGTGGTTCAGTTTATTGTAAAATCAAAATGTTCACTACTTAGGCTGTGTATGCTCTAAAGGTAATTTTATAATATTCACAACCTATATCACTACTGGTCAGTGCCAGAACCGGTGGTCAGCTTCATGAAATTTCACGTTTTCACTATTCCACTGCATGTTGGTGTGTTATAAACGCTTCTGTACAGTTTCCAATATTGATGTCCGGTGGTCAACAAGATTGACCAGTGGTCAGTTTCATGTAAATTTTATATTTTCCTGAGTTCACTCCATATTGATATGTTTAATGCTTTCTTTTTTTTTTAATGTAGAAGACCCAGTGGTCTGCAGGTAGGATCAGTGGTCAGTTTTATGTCAATTTCATATTTTCACTATCCCATTCTGTATTAATGTGTTATAGGGTGTACATACTTCTTAAAACGTAGAATGACTAGTGGTTAGCAACAATTACCAGTAACCAGTTTGGAAAACGTAATTGCTTACTGTTTCTTATATGAAAAATTCTGTGTTTCTTGCAATTTAGATGACCAGTGGTCAGTGACAATGACCAGTGATCAGTTTGATGCCAATTCCATATTTAAAAAATAAAGTTTGACAGACAGAGTGTTGTTGCAGTGGTCAGTGACAATGACCAGTGATCAGTTTGATGCCAAGTCCATATTTTAAATAAATGTTTGACAGACAGAATATTGTTGTGGTATGGGCGTTTCTCTGCTCTTTACAATGCAGATGACCGGTAATCAGCAAGAATGACCAGTTTTTCATTGTGATGTAATTCCATGTTTTCTCTATTTGATTGCATATTATGTGTGATGAGCATTTTTTTTCTACCTTTCATGACGTAGATGACCTGTGGTCACTTTGATGCAATATCTATCTGTATATACTTTTTTTTATATGAACGTCTCCTCTTAAGTCAAAATAGGTTGTATAGATTCCGTATCAAACAGGTCATGAACACCACTGACCTGACCATGTACAGTAAGACCCAGTTAACTGAAAAAGCCTTTGAACCACCTATGGACTTTCAATTATCCGAATTTAAAATTATCCGCGTGTTCAGTTAATCTAAATTTTTGCCCAGTCTAAAACAAACTCAAATTAAACCTAACAAATTGAAATTAACTGAGCAAGTCAAGGAGTAGTCCCAAGGAATTTCAATTAATTGGGCTTTGTTGGAGCATTGGCATTACTAGGAAACGACAAGGACACGAGAGAGAGAGAGAGAGAGAGAGAGAGAGAGAGAGAGAGAGAGAGAGAGAGAGAGAGAGAGAGAGAGAGAGAGAGAGAGAGAGCGTGGGTGTGGGGTGGGTAGGGTTTTACGAAAACCCCTTTTAATGTATGACATTGTTTCAGGACTTGTTCACTGTTCCATTTTTACTTTTCGTGAACGGTGGTCTTTTTTTTCTTTTCATGTTTAAATGTATTTTCACGTCATTTTGTTATTGATGTGGGCTGTATTCACATCGGGATAGCATGGGGCCAACAGACTTTAACGGGATGTTTGGAAGAGCTTCTGCGCTGGCGTGGTGCCATTTCTCATGCTATCTCAATGTGAATACAGACTCTGAGTGTTTTTATATTGTTTTACATTTTTTTTACCTAGACTAAGGAAACGTGTGCGAGAGGTGCTTGCCAGAAGTGACTGTCACAAAAGAAATTGGTACAATAAACCCTCACACCAAATTAGAAGAGAATTGGTCCTAATACCCTGCAGTTACAGGGGCTGCGATTCTTTATTACCCCGCCACAGGGGTAGAAACTTTTCAACTTCAAAAGTAGTTCGCTGTGACGCTGTGTCTTTCTGTCCACTCAAATATTCCCTCTTCAATCATGATGTCTTCCCTATTAGGTCTGTCCGTCAAAATAGGCAACACCCGGTCCCAATCCGTTGCCGTGCGACAGACTGGTCCTGGTGTGTTGAAGACCAATCTGTCGCCTGAGCGACGAATTGGGAAGGGCCGCGACAGATTGGTCGTTCTACAAAGCGCTCTGCAGGCACACTCGTCCAAAGCAAGGCCACTTTTCCCTGACTTTGCCGTGCCGTTCCTAATGCATGTTTAGTCCTGCTTTTCCAGGGTGTCGACCATTCCATCACTTCATGCACACACATTCTACCATTCCATCACATTCTACCATTCACACCATCACTCCATGCCGTTCCAGTGCGTGTTTAGTCCTGGCTTTTCCAGGTGTCGACCATTCCACTCATGCACACACATTCTACCATTCCATCACACATCACTCCATGCCGTTTCCAGTGCGTGTTTAGTCCTGGCTTTTCCAGGTGTCGACCATTCCACTGCAGTCATACACATTCTACCATTCCATCACACATCACTCCATGCCGTTCCAGTGCGTGTTTAGTCTGGCTTTTCCAGGTGTCGACCATTCCACTGCAGTCACACACATTCTACCATTCCATCACACATCACTCCATGCCGTTCCCAGTGCGTGTTTAGTCCTGGCGTGTTTTTCCAGGTCCAGGTGTCGACCATTCCACTGCAGTCATCCACACATTCTACTTCATTCACACACATTCTACCATCACACATCACTCCATGTCGTTCCCAGTGCGTGTTTAGTCCTGGCTTTTCCAGGTTTTCCACTGGTGTCCACCATTCCACTGCGTGTTTAGTCCTGGCTTTTCCAGTCATTCCACTGCAGTCACACATTCTACCATTCCATTCCTTTCACGCCATTTTAAATCAGCACTGTTTAGTTTGCTTCGATGCTAGCCACAGTCACAATGTAAAGGGTTGCTGCCATTTGGTAGTTGTGATTTTAGAAATGATTCTGACAGTTCAGCTTGCTGTTTGTTTGTGGCTTCATTTCCCCATAAACTGCCAACCCTTACTTTGCACTGTTTAGGGGGACCTGTGTGTGTGTGTGATCAAACTTTGCTATCTGCAAACTAAAATGTTTACAGCACAAATCTCCTCTGTTTGGTAAAAATGATTTCGTCTCATGCAGTTCAATTTAATAGGTGTTGCAATGTTTGGGTAAAAGATCATCAAGCATATCTTTTATCAATGTTCAAAGCAGTGATTGCAACAAACCAAAATAATTTTCATAATGTCGACGGTTGAAGATGTTGTTGCTGAAATCGCCAATAGCAAGAGTCTTTGGGTTCACCATTTGGTGACATCGTCATGCAGGCGGTGGCTGGAAATGGTTAATGGAGTGAGGTTGAACTCCAGGTTGAGCTGGACAGTAGATCTCAGAGCAAAGCTCACCTCTTGCAAGCTTTTCTGCCCCAAACTCCTCACACTTCACAGGCTCAGGCTCCACATCTGGGTCATGACTCGTAAATGTCCATCTGCTGTCGCGTGGTTTTGTTTGTCGCCGCACAGATTTGAATCTTCCCTTGTGGGCAGTTATCCAAGTCACGCTGTTACGGTCACGTAATGACTTCTTGATCAGACACCTGTTGTAAATTAGTACATTTAAGTTTCTATGTGTTTTTTGTCGGGTCCCTCTTCGACCAGTGCCAGCCAAAATTCTGTTCAGCCCCTTCTGCTATTTCTCTTTAGAGCTGCGATCCTTTTCTCTCCAGGAATCGTCAGCAGTGTCAAGCGACTATAAGCAGTTGTGTTGGCAGACTGCTAGGTCTGACCACCTTGGGGAGCTCTTTGACTTTGCAAGCAAGATCGCGTTGAGCTGCTGCCCAGACTTGCGTACATCTCAGATTTCTCAATGTTGATTCCCTTCGTTTTGTTTTCACAGAGCAAAGTGATTTCAATCTGAATCACTTGTTTTGATGAAATTGAGTCAGAATACTCCATGTGACCTCATATCATTCTCGCTGACGGTATGAAGGTGATGTTCGTTTTCTACCCCTCTCTGCGTGCCTTCCAGTCAAGCCTTCTATTCAACAGAGATACCGCTTCCATTGCTTCAGATGAAACGTTGTTCCAAACTGTCTCGTTCCATTAGTTTTAGTTTTCAATGCTGTCACTGCTGACGGCTTGGGTTTCTTCTTGGCAGTACTGATGACGTGCGCGAAATCTGTTGGATTTGGACTCAAGACATTTATTCCACTGTTGGCCATAGCAGCAGTGCATGCAATCAGGATATAATAAGTCTGCTGTGGGTCATATCAGTGCATGTGCTCAAAGCACAATCATTCCACTATTTACCATAGCAGTGCGTGGACCCGTGACATAATTATACAACTATTGGCCATAGTGGTGCATGCACTCAGGGCATAATTATACCACTGTTGGCTCTAGGGGTGCATGCACTCAGGACATAATTATTCCACTGTTGGCTCTAGGGGTGCATGCACTCAGGACATAATTATTCCACTGTTGGCTCTAGGGGTGCGTGCACTCAGGATATAATTATTCCACTGTTGGCTCTAGGGGTGCATGCACTCAGGACATAATTATTCCACTGTTGGCCTTGACAGCGCATGCACTCATGACACAATTATTCAACTGTTGGCCGTAGCAGTGCGTGCATTCAGGGCATAATTATTCCCCTGTTGGCCATGTCAGTGCATGCACTCAGAGCACAATCATTCCACTGTTGGCGGAGGCAACAGTCAACACACAAGGTTGTCAGATTATCCCCGCTTCACCACGATTGTCAGCTTGTCCCTGTTTTAGCATGTTCTCAGATTGTCCTCGTTATCCCATGTTCTTATGTTGTCCCCACTTTGCCATGTTCTCAGATTGTCCCCACTTTGCCATGTGCTCAGGTTGTCCCCCACTGTACCATGTTCTCAGGTTGTCCCCCACTCTAGCATGTACCATGTTCTCAGGTTGTCCCCACTGTACCATGTTCTGTTGTCCCCACTGTACCATGTTCTCAGGTTGTCCCCACTGTACCATTTACCATGTCTCAGGTTGTCCCCCCACTGTACCATGTTCTCAGGTTGTTCCCCCACTGTACCATGTTCTCAGGTTGTCCCCACTGTACCATGTTCTCAGGTTGTCCCCACTGTACCATGTTCTCAGGTTGTCCCCACTGTTGTCCCCACTGTACCATGGTCTCAGGTTGTCCCCACTGTACCATGTTCTCAGGTTGTCCCCACTGTACCATGTTCTACCATGTTCTCAGGTTTCACTGTACCATGTAAGCATGTTCAGGTTGTCCCCGTTTTTACCATGTTCTCAGGTTGTCCCCGTTTTACCATGTTCTCAGGTTGTCCCCGTTTTACCATGTTATCAGGTTGTCCCCGTTTTAACCATGTTCTCAGATTGTCCCCACTGTATCAGGTTCTCAGGTTGTCCACGTTTCAGCATGTACTGATACCGTTCCCGTTTTGCATGTTCTCATACTGATTCCGTTTTAGCATGGTCTCATACTGTTCCCGTTTTAGCATGTTTTCATACTGATCCCGTTTTAGCATGTTGTGAGGTTGTCCCCGTTTCAGCATGTTCTCATACTGTTCCCGTTTCAGCATGTTTTCATACTGATCCCGTTGTAGCATGTTGTGAGGTTGTCCCCGTTTCAGCATGTTCTCCCATACATGTTGTTCCCGTTTCAGCATGTTCTCATACTGTTCCCGTTTCAACATGTTCTCATATTGTTCCCGTTTTTTGTAGCATGTTCTCATACTGTTCCCGTTTCAGCATGTTCTCATACTGTTTTTTTTTTTCAGCATGTTCTCATACTGTTCGTTTCAGCATGTTATCATGTTGTTTGTTTGTTCATACTGTTCCCGTTACAGCATGTTCTCATACTGTTCCCGTTTTAGCATGTTGTCAGATTGTTCCTGTTTTATCATGTTGTCAGGTTGTCCCCGTTTTAGTATGTTGTCAGGTTGCCCCCATTTTATCATGTTGTCAGGTTGTCCTCGGTTTATTATGTTGTCAGGTTGCCCCCATTTTATCATGTTGTCAGGTTGTCCTCGTTTTATTATGTTGTCAGATTGTCCCCATTTTAGCATGTTGTCAGGTTGTTCCGTCTTGTTATTTATCATGTTGCCGATATCTGTCCCTGTCTATCTTTGTAGATGAATACCATGTTGTCGTTATGATGTCCATTTCGTGATTTAACATGGAGGGGGTTTTGTTCAACAGCTGTTGTGCCCAGAGTGTTTTAGTATTTGCTGTCAGATAGTCAAACCGGGTGAATTTTTTTGAGACAGTACGAATGTAAGTCGACATTGTACCGTTCTTACCACAGTGAGGGTCTCTTTTTTTTTTTTTTTTTTTTTTTTTTTTTGTCACCAACGTCCTTTTTTTCCCATTTTACTTCACAACTTCTCATATTGTCCCCGGACCCTTCTCTTCTTCCCTATCCTCCTTCTACCACCCTGCAACTCTGTGACAGTCTCAGGTGGACTTTTAGCGTTTTCTGATACAACTGTCATATTCTATTGCTTTGTGTAGTGACACCTTCACTCCTAGTTGCGAAAAAAAAAAAAAAAGAGAACAGAAGGAAGAAGGAAGGGACAGACAGACAGACAGAAAGAGGTAGGAAGAAAGACAGTCGGCAAACTAGATAGAAAAAGGAGGAAAGAAAGAATATTGTAGGAAGAAAAGATACCGTTCAGGTAATTAGCCAACCAGAGTAGGTAGGCCAAATGTATATATTTGTATGAATTCATGACTGCCTTTCTGCACTGATGGCTGTTCCACGGTGGGGAGTGTGACTACGTGATTCTGGGTGGGGAGACTGTTTCTCCATCTTTACCACAGCTCATATTGATCGCAGGAAGAATCTTATTGAACCCGCATTTGAATTAGACCCAAGCACTGATGGCTGTTCCAACAGGTGGGGAGTGGGACTACGTGATTCTGAGCACAGTCATTGTACCCACGGCGTGCCGTCAGAACCTGGGCTTCATCACCGACCGTAACCAGGTCAACGTGGCTCTCACCAGGGCTCGGCGAGGACTCTTCATTGTGGGTCAGTATCGTGTGTGTGTGGGGGAAGAGATGGGGGGGGGGGGGGGGGGCACTGCGCAACTGTGCAGTCAGCATTAGTGAGCGAATTCTTCTACCAGGCACCATCGCTCCATCCATCTACACTGCCCACAGATTGGCCAATTCTCACCCGTGAACTCACTTCGGGCTTGGACGTGCTATGGAATTCAGAACTGAGAGGAAATCATCGGGCATAGAGGAGTACAGAGTTTTGGGTTTTGTTGTTGTTGTTGTTGTTGTTGTTGTTGTTGTTGCTGTCTCCTGAATAATATCAGTGAATATGAGCACGACGGAAGCTAAACGATCCAGCGCCCTCGATTGCTTTTTTCACTCTTTGCAGATCTCTGCTGCAGGGACTTCAGAGCAATAAAAACAAATATCAGCCGAACAACAGAAAGCGCCCTTCATGATCTTTCAAAACGATCCACCATTGTCCTCCAGTGGATTCCATCCCACTGTGGGATCATTGAGAATGGGAAGGCTGACGCTCTGCCCTAGGCAGGCAGCAAGATGGAGCAGTTCAGCCACCTAGTGACTAGTGACGCCCAAACTATTATGCACATCCAGTACCAAATCCAGTGGAAGAGAAGGCTGGTTGTAGACAGTGATGCTGATCCAATCCATCAGCTCCAGAGATATACAGCAAACAGTCCAGTCCTTTTAAGACTGAGGACTGACCACCGCTGAGCCACTTCAGCCAAATTAATATTACCCACACATATGAATGTCCGTGTGGCACTGGATCTCAGACCCCAGAGCACATCCTCCAACACTG
>JADBJO010003736.1:112500-140000 GCA_016801955.1 Conus betulinus
ATTATGTTATACACCTGTAACGTGTGTTCTTTTTCTTTCAATCTCCTTAAGGGAGAGAAATCACAATGTACATAGGTATGTGCGCATCACTGATTTTGAAAGGCGTGTTCTTTTCGGGTTTTTTCCCCTATTGTAGAAAGAGTTCCGTGAATAGTATATGTTTGCATACCACTTTATATATATATATATATATATATATATATATATATATATATATATATATATATATATATATATATATCAAGACCTCTGGCAAGAGGAATGGGACTCGCAGACAGATAACAAACCCAGATCCGTCCAAAGCTGAAAGAGTTGTTACCGTATTGTAGAGGCGGCCATAAAGACGAAACAGTCTTGTGCCGCTTGCACACTCGTTTTATACCGATTCTCCTCTTTTGATAGGTGAGGAAGTTCCGTGGCGCATTCCATGTCATGTACCACTCACGGTGAAACATATTCTTTTAGAGTGCTGGGTCTTGCCTGACGTGAAACATAAACACTTTACAGCAGACTCCATGTAAACGCTGTTCAGACATGTACGACCTGACGTGACCTTTGACTTTTGGAAAGAGATGAATATTTTTCATCTGATCTAAGATTTTACGGAAGACAGATTTTTTAACGAAGTTCCTGGTGTGTTTTTAGAAGCTGTATTTTAAAGAGATATGTGAATGGTGTTTTTTGTTGTTGTTGAGGACTTGTGAGTTATTTCAATATGATGACAGCCCTGATATGTCCCTTTGCGGTCGGCTGGGCTGGGCTTTAAACAACATTACCTTAACCATATGTATTTTGTTTACTGACATCACGCGGTGCCTTCTGCTTATTTACATCACACGTTGCTTTCTGCTTACTGACATCACACGTTGCTTTCTGTTTACTGACATCACACGGCGCTTTCTGTTTACTGACATCACGCGTTGCTTTCTGTTTACTGACATCACACGGCGCTTTCTGTTTACTGACATCACACGGCGCTTTCTGTTTACTTACATCACGCGGCGCTTTCTGTTTACTGACATCACGCGGCGCTTTCTGTTTACTGACATCACGCGGCGCTTTCTGTTTACTGACATCACACGGTGTTTTCTACTAACCAATGGTGTTCAGCTTCATAGTAATCAAGTGTTGGTTTGAGGAATTGTTTCGGTTCGGTTTGGGTCTTTTCCTGTTGTATTAGCATCATTTGGTTGGTGCTTTGCGTTTTTTAAATGAATGGAGGCTTAAATCATTAATTAATTCATTTTGATTCAGTTTTTGGCCTTTTTTTTTTCTGTAGAACTGCATCGTTGTGCGTTTCGCATAGGGGAGGATTACACAGTATTTTCTGTACACAAGTATTGCAGTATTTTCCGCTGATATCCCCCCCCCCCCCCCCCCCCCCCCCCCCCCCCCCCGTAGATCAGTATCGTTGTGTGTTTGGTGTGGGAAAGGATTACGTAGTGTTTTCTGCACACAAGCATTGCGTTTTTTTTGTTTTTGTTTTTGTTTTTTGGTTGTTTTTTTTTTATATATATATATATATATATATATATATATATATATATATATATATATATCCTGCTGTAGATCAGCATTGTTGTGTGTTTGGCATAGGGAAGGATTACATAGTGTTTCTGTGCACAAGCTTCGTAGTATTTTCTGATGATACGTTTGCTTGTTTTTTTTTTTTTTTTTTTTTTTTTCCAATAGTAGATTAGTATCGTTGTGTGTTTGGCGTGGGGTAGGATGACATAGTGTTTTGTGTACAAAGCATCGTAGTATTTTCTGCTGATACCTGCCGCGTGATGTTTGCTGTTGCACGGCATTGCGGTGTAGTTTACTGTTTATTCCTTTTTCTTTCTTATTTGCCTCGGGTACTGTTTTTAGTTTCGCGGGAGAGGGTGGGAGGGGAGCTGTCTGAATTGTCAATTTGTACTGAAGCAAAATGCGAACTATATAAGTTGGGTTAATTTTGATTTTCTACTTTTTGTTTGTTTTTGTTTGTTTGTTTCTTTCTTTTTTTAAACAGCAGAGAAAGGCCGACAATTCTTACTTCCTTTTTTTTTTCTTTTTTACTTAATAGGCTTTATTGGGAAAAAGCAAATCAAGAAAATTTAACATAGAATCAACATGCAAGACAGCAACTTCAATTTCAGAATCCCGATTCAGTCAGGCATTCCCTTGACCACTGGGTCATGAGGGGGGTGGGGGGGGGGGGGGGGGGGCTGATGAGGCAGCCACCGTTTCCCTCCTGGCTCTTCTGTTGGCAGCTGTCGTGAGGAGATACAGCATGGTCATTTTGGTCCAGTCCTTTATATTTTCGGACCAGCTCTTTCTCTGCCGTCCTTGTCTGCGCCCTCCTTCGATGGTACCTTGGAGAATGGTTTTGGAGAGAGTGTTGTGACGAATGACGTGGCCAATCCGTGCCATCTTCCGTCATATGACGGTTGCCAGAAGTGGTTCGTGGGGCTCAGTTAGGTTAGTCTTAATCCCGGTTAGATTCCTGAAACAGGAACTTGATACATTTATAACTATGTGCACTAAATGCTCAAATTTTAAGACACATTTATTCGGAGACAAGACCATTCCAGTAAGTGTCTGCGTTTGTAACAACCCCACCCACCTAGTCACCACCCACTCCCCCCTGTTTTTGTCCCCCGAATCTTCCTGCTTCAAAGCGGTAGTGTGTATCTGGTATCGAATAACTCATGCAGGCATTTGTACTCGTTGGTAATTCTAAGGAGCGTGACAAGAAGACGTTTTCGTGTGCGCGAGCTATTTTTGGCACGAGGGCACAAAGTGCGGAGTAAACAAATATTTGATAAGGACTTTTCTTTGGATTCGATGCACTAGACTTTAAAACACACGCACGCACGCACGCACACACACACACACACACACACACACACACACACACACACACACACACACACACACACACACACTCGCCTCCTCTCCATGGTCCCACAATGTTGATAACATTCACGTGATGAGTGTTTTCCAGAGAACCGTATCATTTGATATTTCTTTTCATTCAAAGCAGATTTTTCTTTCTTTCTTTTTTTTTGCTCAGCTTTACTTGAATGTGTATGCTCCGTCTCCAATCAAGCTGAGAGTTTGGAGTGCCGTAGTGTCTTTGCTTTAGATTTGTCTTATTATTGTCTTTAAAATAAATCTTGGAAATGGATTGTGTTTGTGTTTATGGACAGCAGTCACGCGCGCGTGTGTTGTGTGTGTGTGTGTGTGTGTGTGTGTGTGTGTGTGTGTGTGTGTGTGTGTGTGCATGTGTGTGTGTGTGTGTTTGTGCGCGCGCGCGCGCGCGTGTGTGTGTGTGTGTGTGTGTGTGTGTGTGTGTGTGTGTGTGTGTGTGTGTGATCAAGGGGAGGAGGATGGATTGGATGAGAAATAAACTTTAGAAACATAATCTTCCAATCTGGTCAATTCAAGGGCAAATACTGGTGTTTTGTAACCTTGCTTGTGCATCATCATAATCATCGTCGTCATCGTCGTCATCATAATGTCGTCATCATTGCCATCATCATCATGTCATCATACTCACCATCATCATCATCATCATCATCATCATCATCATCATCGTTATCGTCATCATCATCATCATCATCATCATCATCATCATCATCATCATCATCATCATCATCATCATCATTGTGATGTTGTCGTCATTGTCATCATCATCATCATCATCATCATCATCATCATCATCATCATCGTATTATCTTCATCATGATGGTGATCATCATCAGCATCATGTCATCGACGTCACTATCGTCGTCGTCATCAGCGTCATTGCCATTTAATTTCTTTTTTAAGTGGTAGAACTATCAAATGTGGACAGTTGATGCCGGTTTATTGATATCAGGCAAATATACAAGAACGACGACAACAAAAAACAATAATGATGATGATGATGACGATGATAATGACGACAGCAACAACGACAAGAAGAAGAATAATGATTATGATAAAAAAAATAGCAATGATAACTTTTATCTACTACTGCTACTACTACTACTACTACTACTACGGACGGACATTTCCTTATTTATAGATGACATGGCTGAGATTATTGCCATTGCATGCACTCTCTCACACACAAGTATAGAAGTTATGATAACACAGTTTAACGATGTTAACAAGGCAGAACACTGCTGTGACGCCAACTGTAAACTGGAGGGGAACGTTACCAAGGCAGCATACTGCTGTGACATCAACCGTAAACTAAACTGGAGGGAACGTTAACAAGGCAGCACACTGCTATGACGCCAACAGTAAACTGGAGGGAACGTTACCAAGGCAGCATACTGCTATGACGTCAACAGTAAACTGGAGGGAACGTTACCAAGGCAGCATACTGCTATGACGTCAACAGTAAACTGGAGGGAACGTTACCAAGGCAGCATACTGCTATGACATCAACAGTAAAGTGGAGGGAAGCGGTGTGCTACACGAGCGGTGTGGCATTATTCGTTACAAAAAATACGTTGGGACGGAGACAAGGAGGTAAAGAAGAATCATGTATTGCTCTCGTGAAGTTGTATTGCGTCACGGAACAACAATAACAGCAGCAGCAACAACAATAACATCAACAACACAACAACATTAATAATAATAATAATAATAATAATAATAATAATAATAATAATGGTAATGATAATAACAATAATAGTAGCAGTAGTAGCATCAGTAGTGATAATAGCAGTACCTATTTACCTCACGTTCTAGACACTGACCCACAGCGCTGAAGTATGATAAACTAGCATTCAGTCACATAAGGTAAAGAAAGGGGATGTTGCTTACAGCCCAGCCGACTGCAAAGAGTCATATAAGGGCTGTAACCGCGTTGAACCACTCAAATTTCCTGACCAACACCGCAGGTGTCTGTATCTGTCGGGCCTTGTTGACGCCGGGATCTGTTTTGAAAGTAAGCACCCCCTGTCATGCAGTCTCAGAGCAGAATGGAAATTCGTAGCATCATCTCTACCATCCACATTCTCCTTGATCACTCTTCATGCCCTGCTCTCATGGTGACCTCAGTTTCGATGTCCTCTCCGCACCTATGGCCTTTGTTTGATTTCATTAGGGTCACCGTAACCAGAAAGGTCATGGGGGCTGTCGTTGGACGGACGTGGTGGACGCCCACCGGAAGGAGAGCTCACTCATGCTGACTCCGCAGCTAAGCAATTATTGTCGTCAGTAGGGGACTTAGTAGGTGGTGTCCTGCGTATGTTAGATCAGATAAAGCCTTTATCAAACCTGCTGTTAAACTCTGTCATCAAGGGAGACGATCTGGAGGACTCGTTTGTTTGATAAAACAAGAATCTGTTCCCTTCATATCATATGTAGAAGTTCATTGTCCTAACGTACGTGTTTTTTTCATTTAATTAGAAAAATCGCTTTTTGGTACACTGAAAAAAAATGTGCTTTGTTTGTACACATAATCAGCTTGAAGGTTCTCCTTTCTATAGTTCTTTTTATGTTGATAATGGTATTTCCATGTCGGAAGAATGTTTTTGCTGACTGCTTGTACTCACTTGGTGACAGAGATGTAGTACTGTGTGGCGATCTGAACAGCAGGATGGCACATTTTTCTCCGGACGTGTCTACTGATGCTTTTGACGGGTGTTGGCAACAACAACAACAAACCAACCAACCAACCAAACAAACAAACAAAACAGCCACCTTGCACAGATCAGTGTTCTGGTGACAATGTTCTGAAAAAGTTATTGTTAAATCTGTGTTGCTTTTGATTTGTACATTATGAATGGTCTATGTGATTGTCAGAGCGACCACCGCAATTGCTATACATACATTTGTGACGCTCCACCACAAAATGAGTCACATTGCACCAGAAGTCGTTTTTGAGTTATTTATATCTTGTAATTCTATATAAAAGTGCTCTCCAACAACACAACAAAAAAAAAAAACAGATTGTAAATCGGACTATTTTTGGCAAAGTTATTGTGATTTGAAGTTTAGACCCCGTCAATACAGCGAAAAGAGAAATTGCAGCCGAAAAGTTTCAAAACATGTTCATAGCAACCAAGTACTTCTAATTAAGATATCTTGTTGAAACTTGGCACAAACATGCACATGACCATTCTGTATCACCACACAAACTTTTGGGGAAAACATATTGACATTTCTAGATTTTATTAAAAAAACAGATTTTGGATAAATTGAAAAATAACACAGAGAAAAGAATAAGCTGCTTTAAATTTATATCAGTAAATTAATTCACATAAGCATACTACTTGAGGTAACCTTCTGTGTGCTTTTATTCAGTAACTGCTAGTGTAAGATCTTAAGTCAGAAAATAAAGGAAAATTTTTAAAAAATAACAAAAAAACCTAAAAAAGATACTACACTGACCGCGGCAGTAGAATGCAGCTTCCCTGACCATATGAAGTAGTTTGAACACACATGACAACAGTAGTAATTCCCCACAGAAGATACTGTTCTACTCACAGTACTGGACTAGTGACTAGGGCATGGGCAGGGGCTTAGGGGCAGAGAATGTCCTGTGCGTCAGGTCTGACAAAGGGTCTGATGTGCTGGCGTAGGTACTCTCTAGTCTCTGCAGTCAGCTGACAATCCAGGGGGCTGAATTCGGGCTGGAAGATGGCCCAGACGACGCCTGGCAGTGTCCACACAGTATGCTAGCTGGATCTGTTCCTCCTCTGCACTCAGTGTGGTTTTCACATACACAGTTCCAGGAGCATCTGAGGAAAAACGGAAATGAAAATTTTTTTTTTTCGTTCCCTTCACTGCCTTAAAATACACATCAAAAATGCTTGCCAGTCATAGACCATGACTTTCTCTTCCCCTGTCTCTGTGCCAATGATCTGCGCCCGATTGATGCCCTTGGTGGTGCTGCTGCTGTTGATGACATGGCACAGGTCGTTGAGGCAGTGAACTTCACAACATTTGAAGCGTGGCTTCAGGAGGCCGAAACAGCAATCAGGAGCAAATTTGGTGTGGCGTGCAGGCATGAAGTTGACGGTGATGGAGGTGTGAAGGCCCTGCATGACTTGCCAGGCCAGATACCACAACGTGGACTTGGTTTTGTTCTGGCTGCTGCAGTTGTCACAGTGTAGATCCACCTCCATCTCCCCAATGCAAAAATGCTGGAAAAAATGGTGCAGCAGACAAAGCACCATACTGGACCCCTTGCCGCTGTGGAAGACCCTCACAGCAGACCCCAAAGATGCCGCACTTTCTGGGACCAAGAAGTAGATAGGACCAGGCTGGAGAGGGCTGCTGGGCAGATGGACTTGTTGGGCAAAGTCAAAGCTGTAATGCATCCTGGCTGGCCAGCTGTTGGCAGGATGGGGTCCCAGCTCAGTGATGTTGACAGCAGCTGTTGCAGCTTTGCTGTGGTCCACCTGCCTGTTGTAAAATGTCCGCTCTGCCTCAATAACCTCTAAGTGAGCCAGCTGACCCCGAATCCTGGCACCACTCTCTTCTACCGGGAGACCAGTACTGCGACGGATCTTCTCACTATTTTGTTTGCACTGCCAACACAGATCCGTCATTGGCTTTCCAACAACAATGAAGGGAAGGTGCTGCTGCCATATTTTGAAGAAAGAAGTCTTCCCAAGCATACGGTGACCTGAAACACACACACACACACACACACACACACACACGCAGTAAAGCGGTCAGCTTGTTCTGACTAATCCTGAAACAGGTGTTGAATTCTGTTCTTAGCAACACTTAACAGAAAACAGGAATTAATCATTCTACTTCAAGTTGAAGAAAGGTACCTTGTGTCTGTATGTGTCTGAAGTCTGTTTACTTTTAGTGTTTATTGGTAAAGCATGTGTAATTGTTAGCAGTGAATTCAATCAACTTTTGTGTTAATAATGTTACTGTAAGCTAAAAATAAAAAAAACTTAATGTAAGCTGTGTCAGCGTGTGTGAAGTTTGTTTTTAGATTTATTAGGTGAGTGTGTTTTAACAATTAGCCGTGATTTCAATCAACTTTTGTGTTAATGATGTTACTGTAAGCTGTCTCAGTGTGTGAAGTCTGTTTTAGTGTTTGTTAGTAAAGTGTGTGTAACTGTTAGCAATAACTTCAACCATAAACAGTGTACACAAACTTCTTCTTGATTCAGATTTAAACCAATGTTTCACAAACTATAAGCTGCTAAACATTTGACATTTTGTCTGTTTCAAAGAGTCTTTATGCAGCAGTCACAAAATATTACTGCCTAAGAAAAATATTGACAATTTAGTATAAAATACTCAGTTGAAAATAAAATGAAATTATGAATTGTAAATCAAATGTTCATAATATTTCCATTTTAATATACCACTATAACCAAAAGGTTTAAATAAAAAGGTGAAAAAGTAAAACTAAATTTATATTTTATAAGCTAAATATCAAATTTAATTCTAGTAGACAATGTTAATCAGTTGTGAAACAGACAGATATGCATGATGAGACTGAGTCACAAAAACTGAAAAGAGTAAGGTGAGGAGGAAAATAAAAAAAAATAAAAGACTCCACTGGGACAAAATTAAGAGAGACAAGAGAAAAAAAAAAAAGGATTAATATAAAACTAGAAGTTCTAGTTCTGCAAATTTCTGATTCAGCGTTATTTGCTTACCCATAAATAAACTTAAAAGATTCACTGCAGACAATCTTGAAGTCGACAGTGTATGTTGTGAGCTGATGTTCTCTGGTCTTCTGGCGACCAGGCTTGCCCACAGTGATCTCTGAGTCGTTCACGGCGGTACACGCAAGCATTCCAAGCAGCACCATGTCCTTCTCAGCTGAAAAAAGTCTTATTTTGAGTCACCTTAGAAACAGTTAGTTATTACAAATGCCTGGTTAATTTGAACCTCACAATACACACTAAAACCAAAACATAGTAACACACAAGCACACACTATTAAAAATAGCCTCTTGCCCACTCATTTACAGATGTGTGCATACAAAACACACACACACACACACACACACACACACACACACACACACACACACACACATACACACAATGTACGCACTACACTGTACAATTATTCATTCATACAAGTGACACACAAAGCACACACACACACACACACACACACACACACACACACACACACACACACACACACACACACACACATACTGTACAGTGTACAATTACTTAATCATGCAACTGACACACGTAGTATACAGATACATACACACATAATACTATCACATACCAGCACAATGCATTTTGCAAAGTTAAAAACAAACATTGATCACAATTAAATTAACAGAGAGGCTTCTCTCTTTATGATTATTTTTTGTTCAATTACATCAGCTTTAAGCTTATGGTGTGTGTGTGTGTGTGTGTGTGTGTGTGTGTGTGTGTGTGTGTGTGTGTGTGTGTGTGTGTGTATACATCTTGTGTATATATAATACATTGTGTGTGTGTTTATTGAATCACTGTTTGACTATGTGTGTGGGCAAAACAATATGTATGTGTGAGTGAGTGAGTGAGTGAGTGAGTGAGTGAGTGAGTGTGTGTGTGTGTGTGTGTGTGTGTGTGTGTGTGTGTGTGTGTGTGTGTGTGTGTGTGTGTGTGTGTGTGTGTGTGTATTGTGTTCATGCATGACTCATCACAATGAGGTTATGCTTTTGGTTTTATCATGTTTACCTTGCCACAATTAAACACAAATCAAACAATTATGCAGTGACAGTAAATATTAACTGAATTGTGTGCTTACCTGCAGATAATTCAACCATGGTCATTCTCTTTGCCAGTATTTCCTCAGAAGTGAACTGTGCAATGCATCCCTTCTTTTTGGACACTGGCTCAGCACTGTCAGTTTCACTGCTTTGCTTGTCAGTCACGACACTGCTTGCACCTGCCACATGGCTATTTCGACACTTGCAGTCGAAAGTTTCAACTTTCAGCCTTTCAGCATCAGGTCCAAGCATGGTTTCGTTGTCTAGGTCGGCATTCACAGACATATTGGGCTCTTGAACTTGGACGAGTGCTGGTGCTTCGTGATCCGAGCCGGTCTCGGAGCACTGACTGTCAGTGTCACTTCGATCACCCATTTCCTCTTCGTTTTCGTTTTCGGTAGAAACACTGCCATCGTCGTCCAGGAAATATTCAGTCACCAGCCCGTAAATGTCATTTTCATCTGATGAAAATATGTTGGCATCGCGAGCCGATCTTGTTAAAAAAATCACAAATATTAGCCCTAAGACTCTCCGGCGTGTTCGCTGTAGTGACGCACGCAGTGCGCATATGCACCCGGTTCACAACCGGAACCGGAAGGTGCACCTCGCATGAGCAGAGCTCACTTATCAGCAGACGACAGGGTGACGACGAGAGGACGAGCATTCGGCTTGTGACCCCCGGCAAGCCGAGACCTCAAGCGCGGAGCTCCCGACGGCGCCCAAGTCTTCCACGAGCCTCTACACAGTACCTGAGTCGACGCCCGTCCTACGCCAAGCAGCGAGTGACGTGAGGCGTCGACCCGAGACTTCACACCGACTGACGACCCGGGCGCGGACTTCAACCAGTCTCCGCGCCCTGCCATCGCCTGACGGACCAGACGTAGCCTTTGTAGCCTTTCCTGGTCACACCCACCATTAACTGCTTGACCCTCTGATACGGGCGAAAGGCCTGGACAGAGCGTGTCGCAGTCTGACCACCACCCGCCGTCCCAGCTACTGAAGGGTGAGTTGCACTGTGTGTGTGTGTGCATGTGTTTGTGTGTCTGAGAAGTAGTTATGATACTAGGAACAGTTAAAACACTGAATAGTCATGTCACACTAAGCCATCCTTTGAAGTGTACGGTAAACACTTTATCGCTTTGGAAGCCGCCATTGTTGCTTGTGTTGGTCACGTGAACGCGTTTGGGCCAACCATCAGTGGGGAATCCCACCTTAGTGACGCTTTGTTTTCACGTCATACCCCTTTTTTTAAGGACGATGATTGGCTTACACCGTGGAAATTGATCCCTGAAAGGTTTTCAGTTTAAAAAAAGAGGTCTAGACCTTTCCAACGAGGTATCATTCGACAGGTCCATTCCAATATTTCGGGGGTGAGAGCATGTCAATTTTGATCAATTTTATCGGTTTGTAAGCTGCCAAAACAAGAGGTTATGTGTTTCAAAAGCGTTTTTTTTGGGCCAAAAAAAAACACATTTACACTTTAATATTTGTATGGAAGACAGAAAAAAGGCTGTAGGTTAATATTCCATTAAAATCTAAAAAAAAAATCCATAACCTGACCTCCATCTGCCTAAAATCGGCCCTAGCGAAAAACTCGGTGAGGGACACAATGCGACTCATTTCGTGGGTGGAGCGTCACATTTAGACAGTGGGAGCAGCGATAATGATTATTTCCTCGTACCTAAAGATGTTTTTTTCTGCACTTTTTGTGATTCATGTTATTTGTTTGTTTCAGAACGTATTGAATCTGATCATTCACTTATTGAATTTCAGATTGGACTGACAACCAAAAAATAATGATAAATCAACAAAGAATGTAGAGGCGACCGAATTCAATAGGTTTGTATGGATTAACTGTGATTATGCTTTGACTTACAGAGCCAGTTTGTTTTAAGCAGAAATGTGCACTAAATTAAATAAGGTTCAAGAACTGATTAATGTTGATGTAAATGAAGCTTTAGAATTTTTAAATGATTGTATTAAAAACGGTGCTGAATGTATGAAAAAAGTGTGCTAATAAGAAACGGTGCTAAAAAGGAAGATTGGTTCGACGATGACTGTTTGGTAACGTAAAGAAAAGCGCTACAATTGTTGAGAATATGGCTTCGTATTTTGGACGAAAACGAGAGAAGTAAGTATGTTATTACAAGAAGAGAATATAAAAATCTTCAAAAGTAGAAAATATTCAAATAAAAACCTGTTTGATCACATGATCAGATCTCTCCTTCACAGCAGGAGTTTTGGAAACATAAAAAAGAGCTTCATTTAAAAAAAAATATACTAACAATAGTATCTCCTGGATATACGGGCATGAACACTTTAAACGCTTGTTAGATAAAGATGTTTTATGTGTTGATAAGCTTTCTGATGATGTCGATCAGGGAGAAGACGAGTATTTTTATCGCCCCATTTGTAAAGAAGAAATTATATCTGACATGCGGAAAATTAAAACTAACAAATCGACAGGACCCAATTCTATTACTGGTGAATTGTTAAAATATGCTGGACCTCAAGTTTGTTGTTTTTTTCACTAGCTCTTTTTCATAGAATTCTCATGATGGTACCTTCCTGGAAGACTGGACAAAGTCTGTAACTTTGTCCTTATTCAAGAAGGGCGATGTAGATAAATCTAATACCGACAGGGATAGCTCTTTAATTGGCGTTAGCAGCAAAGTGTATAGTTCTGTCATTAACAACAGATCACGGGAATAGATTGAATGTAATAATATCACGGGAGGGCCTAAGGCTGGGTTCAAAAAGGGTTGGTCTACTACCGACCACATGTCTGTTCTCTTCTTGCGTTTGTTCAGAAACATTTTCATTAAATCGTAAATTTAATGTTGCGTTTATTGCCTTTTGACTCCATCAACAGAAAGGTTTTGTGGAGAGAGAGAGAGAGAGAGAGAGAGAGAGAGAGAGAGAGAGAGAGACAGACAGACAGACAGACAGACAGACAGGCGGAGAGCTTTCCTGGAGAGGCGTGTGCCTCTCATGCACTGATTCCATTAACTCTTGATCATTGACACAAAGGATTGGACAGACTTCTTTCGATCATGGCACAACCCTTCATGCACAATGGATAGAAATGAACACCACAAGGTTGCTGTTCTACATTTTATTTGCACATAGCAACATTGAAAGATCAGTGTTCTACGCTCCCAATTCTTGACGGTACTTGGTAACACACTGAGTAATGTAGATCCCTCAGTGCTGATTTATTGACAATGCATGGAACATCATACGCTCAGTATTCAACACTCCCACGTATCTATAATACAAGACAACATCACACGCTCTGCAGTCTACACTTCTATTTATTTATAATACATGGCAACATCACACGCTCAATATTCTACACTGCCCTTATTTAAAATACACAACATCACACGCTCAATATTCAACACTCCCATTCAGTTCTAGCACATGGCAACAACATACGATCAATATTCTACACTCACATTTAGTTGTAATACATGGCAAGATCACATGCTTGGTATTCTACACTCCCATTGTTTATAGTACATGTCAAATCACACGCTCAGTATTCTACACTCCTATTTATCTTTGTAACATGGGAAGATCACATGGTCAGTATTCTACACTCCCATTTATATATACATAATACGTGGCAGCATCACACACAGTATTCGACACTCCCATTTATTAATCATGCATGGCAACGCCATACGCTCAGTATTCAATACTCCCGATTATTATGGTTAGGTAGAAGTCAGTGACAGCCTGGGGATACGTTACAGCTGAATGTCAGTGAACTAAAGCAGATCGGTGAGGGACTGGGGCTGTTCACGTTACAGCTGAATGTCGGTGAACTAAAGCAGATCAGTGAGGGACTGGGGCTGTTCACGTTACAGCTGAATGTCGGTGAACTAAAGCAGGTCAGTGAGGGACTGGGGCTGTTCACGTTACAGCTGAATGTCGGTGAACTAAAGCAGGTCAGTGAGGGACTGGGGCTGTTCACGTTACAGCTGAATGTCGGTGAACTAAAGCAGGTCAGTGAGGGACAGGGGCTGTTCACGTTACAGCTGAATGTCAGTGAACTAAAGCAGGTCAGTGAGGGACTGGGACTGTTCACGTTACAGCTGAATGTCAGTGAACCAAAGCAGGGGTCAGTGAGGGACTGGGGCTGTCCACGTTACAGCTGAATGTCAGTGAACCAAAGCAGGGGTCAGTGAGGGACTGGGGCTGTCCACGTTACAGCTGAATGTCAGTGAACCAAAGCAGGGGTCAATGAGGGACTGGGGCTGTCAGGGGTTTAAACCTGGACAACATGACATTAAGTGGCCTGGTCCTCACCCGCTGCACACTGGTTCTGTTGTGCAGGGACTTCACTGAACAGTGGTCCACAGACGTTAGGTTGGGTTAGTTCACCGTACAGTGGTCCACAGACGTTATGTTGTGGGTTTGTTCACCGTACAGTGGTCCACAGACGTTATGTTGTGGGTATATTCACTGTACAGTGGTCCACAGACGTTATGTTGTAGGTTTGTTCACTGTACAGAGGTCCACAGACGTTATGTTGTGGGTATATTCACTGTACAGTGGTCCACAGATGTTATGTTGTGGGGTTGTTCACCGTACAGTGGTCCACAGACGTTATGTTTTGTGGGTATATTCACTGTTCAGAGGTCCACAGACGTTATGTTGTGGGTTTGTTCACCGTTCAGTGGTCCACAGACGTTAGGGTTGTGGGTTTGTTCACCGTACAGGGTCCACAGACGTTAGGTTGTGGGGTTTGTTTACTGTGCAGTGATACACAGACGTTATGTTGTAGGTTTGTTTACTGTGTCGTGATACACAGACGTTATGTTGTGGGTTTGTTTACTGTCCAGTGGTCCACAGACGTTATGTTGTGGGTTTGTTCACTGTACAGAGGTCCACATACGTTATGTTGTGGGTTTCTTTACTGTCCAGTGGTCCACAGACGTTATGTTGTGGGTTTGTTTACTGTACAGTGGTCCACATACGTTATGTTGTGGGTTTGTTCACTGTACAGTGGTCCACAGACGTTATGTTGTGGGTTTGTTCACTGTACAGTGGTCCACAGACGTTATGTTTGTGGGTTTGTTCACCGTACAGTGGTCCACAGACGTTATGTTGTGGGTTTGTTCACCGTTCAGTGGTCCACAGACGTTTTGCTGTGGGTTTGTTCACCGTACTAACATACACAGACAATGTTGTGGCTTTGTTCAACATACAGTCATAGACAAATGTTATGGTGTGAATTTTGTGCACCATACAGTCACACACAGACTTTGGTGTGGCTTTGTTTTACTGTGCGGTCGCATGCAAACGTGATATTGTGAGTGTGTACACTGTACAGTCATACACAGACGTAATGCTGTGGGTTTGTGTTACTGTACAGTGGTCCATATATGTTATTTTATTTTATTTTATTTTTATTTATTTTTTTTTTTTCACCGTACAGTCATAAACGTACGTTATGCTGTTGTTTTTCCCCCAGGTGTGCTGTTCCCTTTCTCACAGTGGAGACACCTTCACCATACAGTGACACACACATTACTTTTGTTCTGAGTTTTATGGTGAAGGCTTTTTTTTTTCTTTTAATTAATCACAACGTGTGGAAACATCATGCAATGCCTCAAGTTATCACACAGTTAACAAAACAGAATGTCTGAAACTCGTGTTCCGTGGATGACACCATGCGCCTTTCCCATAGTGGAAACAGCTTCACCTTACAGTGATACACAGACATTACTTTTGTGCCGAGTTGCATGGTGAAGACAGACAGACTTTTTTTTTTTTTTTTTTTTGATCACAACCCAGTGGAAACATCATGCAATGCCTCAAGTAATCACGCAGGAAACAAAACAAAATGTCTGAAACTCATGTTCCGTGGATGACACGTGTGCTATTGACATTTCTGACATCAACAGTGACGTCACACAGCAGGACCGAGAGGGACGATGTGTTCACATGCAGAGCGGCATGACGGCGTGTCGCACCACGTTCACAGTGTGTCCTCCCTGTCACCCACAGGAACAGCTTCGACGTCATCTGCTTTTGCGTCATCATGTTAATGACGTCACAGTTTCAAAAAAAGCACGGAAAGAAAGCAACACACAAAAAAAAAAATACAAAATAAACCAACACAAGGGAAGAACAGCAAACGGAAAACAGACAACAAAGACAGGTCAGAGTGAACAAAGACACAGCATACAGACAGTGATGGAGGAATGAAAGACAGGAAAGAAGGAAGAATGGAGGAAAGAAGGAAGGGAGGAAGGAAGGAAGGAAGGAAGGGAGGGAGGAAGAAGAAAGAAAGAAAGGAAGGAAGAAAGAAAGAAGGAAGAAAGAAAGAAAAAAAGAAAAAAGAAGAAGGAAGGGAGGAAGGAAGGAAGGAAGGAAGAAGGAAGGAAGGAAAGAAAGATGAAAGAAAGAAAGAAAGGAAGGAAGGAAGGAAGGAAGAAAGGATGGAAGGAAGGAAAGAAGGAAGGAAGGAAGGGAGGAAGGAAGGAAGAAAGAAAAAGAAGAAAGAGAGAGAAAGGAAGGAAGGAAGGAAGGAAGGGAGGAAGGTGTGTGTGGAAGAGGGAAGTGAATGAGGAAAATGGGCGGGGTGGGGGTGGGGTGGGGTGGGTTGAGGAGGGGTGAAGCAATGGGTACGTGATGCAGTGTGGAGGTGTGTCACGTCTTGGCCCCAAGCTGTCCTATCTTAGCTCGGCCCAATGATACACAGAACACTGGTGGACCTAGAGCAGGACACATGGCCATTACCACCACGATGTCCCAGCACAATGACCACGGCCCTCTCCAGGCCATCAACATTGTCCACGTCTGTGACAGTGACCTGGTCAGTGAGGGCCAGGGCCACGTCACGAGCTTCTGCAGCACTGGGATTTTGCGACATTGCCCTCACTGGTACACCGTGATGGACATGCAGACGGTCCACCAGGACGTCAGCGTCACGTGCATCAGGGAGGGGCCGACAGAGAATGAAGACGTCCCTGTGTGTTGAGGTTGACCTGAAACAGCATGATCATGACAACATGACTCGCCGTAAAACTCCACCCCCTGGCTGGTCTGTAGACACTGATAGACACAATGACAGACAGACAGACACACACATACACACACGCGCGCGCGCGCGCGCGCACACACACACACACTCACACACAGATATATATATATATATATATATATATATATATATATATATATATATATATATATATATATATATACATACATACACACACACACACACACACGATTTTTCTTTATATTACATGACTGCATCTTAAGATTACATATACTCTTGCCAGGACTGGTGTGTTGTACAGCAGTGCATATACGTCTGTCAGGACTGGTGTGCTGTACAGCAGTGCATATACGTCTATCAGGACTGGTGTGTTGCACAGCAGTATAGATACGTCTATCAGGACTGGTGTGTTGTACAGCAGTGCATATACATCTATCAGGACTGGTGTGTTGTACAGCAGTGCATTTTCGTCTATCAGGGCTGGTGTGTTGTACAGCAGTGGCATATACGTCTATCAGGACTGGTGTGTTGTACAGCAGTGCATATACGTCTATCAGGGCTGGGTGTGTTGTACAGCAGTGCATATACGTCTATCAGGGCTGGTGTGTTGTACAGCAGTGCATATACGTCTATCAGGGCTGATGTGTTGTACAGCAGTGCATATGCGTCTATCAGGGCTGATGTTTTGTACAGCAGTGCATATACGTCTACCAGGACTGGTGTGTTGTACAGCAGTGCATATACGTCTACCAGGACTGGTGTGCTGTACAGCAGTGCATATACGTCTACCAGGACTGGTGTGCTGTACAGCAGTGCATATACGTCTACCAGGACTGGAGTGGTGTACAGCAGTGCATATACGTCTACCAGTACTGGTGTGCTGTACAGCAGTGCATATACGTCTACCAGGACTGGTGTGCTGTACAGCAGTGCACATACGTCTATCAGGACTGATGTGCTGTGCAGCAGAGCATATACGGTCTATCAGGACTGGTGTGCTGTACAGCAGTGCATATACGTCTATCAGGACTGGTGTGCTGTACAGCAGTGCATATACGTCTATCAGGACTGGTGTGCTGTACAGCAGTGCATATACATCTATCAGGACTGAAGTGTTGTACAGCAGTGTATATACTTCTGCGAGGAATAGTGCGTTGAACAGCAGTACATCTACTTCTGTCAGAACTAGTGTGTTGATCAGCAGTACATCTACTTCTGTCAGAACTAGTGTGTTGAACAGCAGTACATCTACTTCTATCGGGACTGGAGTGTTGTACAGCAGTAGATCTGCTTCTGTCAGGACTAGTGTGTGTTGTAAGCAGCAGATCTAGTTCTGTCAGGAGTAGTGTGTTGTACAGCAGAACATCTACTTCTGTCAGTACTGGTGTGTCGTGCAGGAGTAGATCTACGTCTGTCAGAACTGGTGTGTTTTACAGAAGTAGATCTACTTCTGTCAGGAGTAGTGTGTTGTACAGCAGTAGATCTATTTCTGTTAGTATCGGCGTCTTGTATGGCAGTGTATCTGCTTCTATCAATACTGATCTGTTGTACGGCAGTATCTCAACTTCCCCTTTCAGTACTGGTGTTGTACAGCAGTATATCCACTTTGCCTGTCAGTACTGGTGTTGTATAGCAGTAGACCTACTTCTCCTCTCAAGAGTGGTGTCTTGTAAAGGAGTAGATATAGTTTTGTGACAATATTGATCGGATACAAAACGAATCTGATAGTGGTGAAGGTGATAAAAACGACGGCGACGATGAAGATAGTGATGACGATGATAATGATGATGACGACGATGACGACGACGACGACGGGGATGGTGATGATGATGATGATGATGATGATGATGATGATGATGACCACATGGAGCAGGTCCTACCTGGCTGTCCCACACGCAGTTCTCTCAGGATGCCTGCAATGGTGTCAGCACACATGAAACACTTCCAAGGGTTCCTATCCTGACAGTGGCCGTCCTGACCCCTGGGGTGCTGCAGGTAGCGGACCGGTGGTCCCTCTGTGGGGACGGGCAGCACAGGGGCGCTGTACTGGGGGATGGTCCGGCCATTTATCCAACCTGACGTCGCCACCTGTCTGGTGACCGCAGGCGGACACCGTAGAGGCTCACACAGTGTCTCCACCTGCAGCCAGGGCGGCAGGGGACGTGTGGGGTCGTTGTCCCACCTCCTTATCCCCGCTGCCCACACACTGGCCGCGGGCAGCTGGCTCCGGACAGCTGTGAGCCACGGGATGAAGGAGTTACTGTGACACAAAACACGTCAGATGTAGATCTCCAAAACTCCACGTAGACCAGAATTGTCTGTCCCCCCCCCCCCCCCCCCCCCCCCCCCCCCCCAAATACCTCAGAGAAATACTCACAAAGTCCTCTTATTGATATCGGACTAGCATTTATATTCTACCACGTACTTGGATTGACATGTTCAAAACTAGTTTTGTATTTTCAGGTTCGTCCGTCTTGAACTCTCTGGCCCCAAACCTAAAATTGTGCCGTTCACTGAACACCTTCAAAAAGACCTTCAAAAATGGTTCACAAATTCCTTGACTTCGACTATAATTATTGTCTCATAGAAATGTCTTACATCGGTCGCTTAAATCATCAGCAATTACAGGCACACACACAAACCCACACACGCACGTGCATGTGCATGCGCGCACTTATGCATACACACAGCCCCGTGCATAAGCACACCCAGACACTGTCATCAGTCACCCGACTCAAACACTGACCTGAACTGAGGAGCCTCATCAAACAGGATGAAGGTCTGAGGATGACGACCAGGACCCACCAGCTGCACCAGCTGCCCAACGTCTCTGTTGACGTCATCAAGGTCACACTGATGCCGCTGGATGGGTGCTGCTGCGCCCAGCAGTCTGCCCAGCTGCGCCTCCAGCAGTATGGCCACTGCTGTGTTGAGAGACCTACCAACGACCAAAACAGTCACCCCCCGCCTTGCCCACTGCAGGGCTTTCAGCAGTAACACGACAGTTTTGCCGCAGCCTGGCGGACCTTGCACGTACAGGAAAGGGGGCTCCGGCACGGCATTCAGCAGACGCAGCTGGTCGGGCGTGAGGACGAGGGAGGAGAAGCGCAGGGCAGTTTCAGCCACAGCCTCTCCCAGGTCCCTCAGCACCCGGCGTGGATGGCCAGCGGTGGGGATGTCGACCGTGCTGGCCGGTCCACAGAACCTGTGGCCATCACACACACACACACACACACACACGCACGCACGCACGCACGCACACGCACACACACACACACACACACACACACACACACACACACACAGGCACATATACACACAGCCTCAAGCACATACTCCCACATCTACACGTTCACATATGTGTACAGGCGTGCGTGCACCCCCTCACACACTCGAACATACAGGCAATGAATTATTATTGCTGTGTCCTGATCTTTGGTACCTTGTCTGTGCAGTTCCTACCCTACTGCTCCTTCTGCTTCCCTGCGTACATAGCCACACTCGGCAGGTTCTGTTCCACGCCCAGCCATTCACAGAGAGCTCGTACTCACATCAGAACGGCACGAGGTAACTCCCTACCACTGCACTGCTGCCCAGTCCTCGGGACTGGAAAGACCCACCAGTCCCATGGTCCCTGACAACTACGTCTTCTGGTGGACACGTGGAAATTCTCTCTCCTCGTGTCCACCGGGCAACTCACTTCTGATAGTGCCAGTGAGAGGACGGCTGAGAATTCAGCTCCAGTGCAGACCGGTCGCGCTTCCCTCTTTCTCTCTTCACCTTCCTACAGTCACCACCACCACTCTCCTCTCCCCACGCCCTACTTCCACCTCCAGTTTTTTCTCATGACTTAATCTTAGCAGAGTGTTGTCTCGCTGGACTGAACAGCTGGGGCAAAGCATGGTCTGAACAGCTGGGGCAAAGCATGGTCTGAACAGCTGGGACAAAGCATGGTCTGAACAGCAGGGACAAAGCATGGTCTGAACAGCAGGGACAAAGCACGGTCTGATCAGTAGGGATAAAGCATGGTCTAGACAGCAGGGACAAAGCATGGTCTGGACAGCTGGGGCAAAGCATGGTCTGAAAGCTGGGACAAAGCATGATCTGAACAGCTGGGACAAAACCTGGTCTGAACAGGACAGCTGGGACACAGCATGGTCTGAACAGCTGGGACAAAGCACGGTCTGAACAGCTGGGACAAAGCATGGTCTGGACAGCTGGGACAAAGCATGGTCTGAACAGCTGGGACAAAGCATGGTCTGAACAGCTGGGACAAAGCATGTTCTAAACAGCAGAAACAAAGCATGGCCTGAACAGCTGGGACAAAGCAGGGTCTAAACAGCAGGGACAAAGCAGGATCTACACAGCAGGGACAAAGCATGGTCTCTAAACGGCAGAAACAAAGCATGGTCTGAAGAGCTGGGACAAAGCATGGTCTAACAGCTGGGGACAGAGCATGGTCCGGACAGCTGGGGCGAAGCATGGTTGAAACACAAAACGTGTAGGGAGAGTGCAGGACTTGTGCTTGGTCAGGACGGGAATGAGAGCACCACTCCCTCTGTTTCTGTTGAAAAAGAATGAGAGATCCACTCAATCTGATTCTCTGCTTCAAATAAATGAGAGATCCACTCCTGTTTTGTGTTTTTAAATTTAAAAATAAAATGAAAATAAAATAAAATAAAATAAAATAAAGCAAAACGAGGGCTGACTGCCAGAACCCAGATCTCTCTCTCTCTCTCTCTCTCTCTCTCTGGACAGCTCTCTCTCTCTCTCTCTCTCTCTCTCTCTCATGGTCTCTCTCTCTCTCTCTCTGGTCACACACACACACACACACATATATATATATATATATATATATATATATATATATATATATTCTGTTATATATTGATTATATATATGAGAGAGAGAGAGAGAGAGAGAGAGAGAGAGAGAGAGAGAGAGAGAGAGAGAGAGAGAGAGAGACTGGGCTCTTACAGTTAATTTGATGATAGACCCACTCGCTCTGTCTGGTTTTGAAACATATGTGCATAGAAAGTGTATCTGTTTTGAAATGTGTGTGTGGTGTATAGGGGGAGACAGAGTAAAGAGACAGAGATCAAGACAGGGATTTTTAGTTCAGTTGAAGAATATCTGAAAGGTGGAAACAAGACCCACATCTCCTATTTTTCTTTTCTTCACACATTCAGAGACGATGGGGGGAGGTAACTTGGTCAACAAATTAAGTGTTTTCCAACCATTTCTCCTTCTTAGGCTTTAGTGACATATGCGCAGAATACGCCGACATTGAATTGTGTCACTGCAGTGTCAATTTTTCATTAACAATTTTTTTGGCTTAGGTAGGGACGCAGAGAATTGGGAGACAAGCAGGATTCCTCACTTGTCCCCAGGACAACCGACATTCCAACTGGAATTTCTAGCCTTTGGTCATGTTGGTGTCGGTCAGTGGTACCTGTTCTGACCCAGCACATACAGGGCACCATTTACTAAGCCCCCAGCTGATGGCCATGGCAACTGTGGCTTAGTCGCCGAGCCAACGTGAATGAACATCTAACTCCAGAGGGCGCCATCACATCCATCCACTGAGGTGGGAGTAGGAGGGGGATTGATAAGGATGATACTATTTCAAGGGTTGACTGTCAGAACCCAGTATCTCATATACACATGTATAAGAGAGATACTGGGTTCTGGCGGTCAACCCTCGATTGCTCCGTTTTGATCTGAGATCACATGACAGAGCTGCGCACTATGTGAGCCATCCCTCTCCGGCCGTTGACAAACACTGTCTCTGAACCATTGTCTGAACCATTTTTTTCTGAACCCGACAGCCCTGTTTACGCTTGTGTTCTTGACCCAAAATACCGTAAGAACTTTGAAGATCCCGAGTTCCATTCAGCCCTTGGGAGCTGGTGATGTTCCCCCTATGAACAGTGCAGACAAAGGCTTTGGAGTGGTGTGCGATTCGTCCACATTTCGTGACCACCAACTTTATCCAGTAACAATGTGTCCATACATGTCAACCTTACCTGGTAACAATGTGTTCACACAAGTCACATAGATATACAGAATGCGTGTTCGGGTACTGCCAGAAAGGTGTTCACACAAATCACAGAGATGTGCTGAATGCACACTTAGTTACTGGCTGTAAGGTGTTCACTTGTATCACAGAGATGTGCAGAATACACATACAGTTGTTGACGTACCTGGGCTGCCAGTCTTTCATAGGTAGTATTGGACATGGAGGGGTCGGGTCCCCCTGTCCACAATGCGTTCCACCAGGTGCCTGCTGTTGCAGCTGGTCAGAACATAAACACCTCCTGATAGCCTGTGCCGTGTCCTGACTGTTGGTGCACTGAACCAAGGCCTGCAGGACACACAGTGGACAGACCCATCACCCAAGGGAGGTTACCGTCAAAGGTTGTACTGCATGGACAGGCTATTACTTCAAGGTGTGTCACGTGCTTACTGCATGTACAAACCATCAAGTCAGGGTATGCCGCTGTCATGGGTTGCACGGCATGTACAATCCATCATGTCAGGGCATGTCGCTGCCATGGGTCGTATGGCATGTACAGACCATCGTTGCAGAGTATGTCACTGTCATGGGTCGTACGACATGTACAGACCATCATGTCTTGGTGTGTCACTGTCATGGGTCGTGCGGCATGTACAGATCGTCATTCAGGGTATGTCACTGTCATGGGTCGTACGACATGTACAGAGCATCATTTCAGGGTGGGTCATCATGTCATGGGTCGTACGGCATGTGGACCATCGTATGGGCACGTCACTGTCATGGGTCGTACGGCATGTACAGACCATCATTCTGGAGTATGTCACTGTCATGGGCCGTACGGCATGTACAGACCATCATTTCAAGGCACGTCACTGTCATGGGTCGTACGGCATGTACAGACCATCATTTCAAGGTATGTCACTGTCATGGGTCGTACGGCATGTACAGACCATCATTTCAAGGGCATGTCACTGTCATGGGTCGTACGGCATGTACAGACCATCATTTCGGGGTATGTCACTGTCATGGGTCGTACGGCATGTACAGACCATCATTTCAGTGTCACTGTCCACGGCATGTACAGACCATCATTTCAGGGTATGTCACTATCGTGGGTCGCACGGCATGTACATAGCGTCATTTTAGGGTGTGTCACTGTAATGGGTCATACAGCGTGTACAGACCATCAGGTTTGTACAGGCTGGACAGGCCAATGAAAACAACGCTGATTGTCAATGTGCATGGAGGTGAAGAGAGATCGAAGGGAGCAGCTGAAAGGGTCACTCTCCTTCTTTCCACGTTATATCAAATCCAAGAAGATCAAAGGCAGGTAAATCACAGACAGCAGACATGACAGAAACTGATGTCCAGTCGGAGACTAAAGTGACCACTGGTGACACAGGTCGCTTACTCATGTCGATCAGATATACGATGTCACATTGGTTTTAGATCGCAACGTTATAAAACACGTTGAGTAAATATTCTTCCAAAATATCAGTCACATCACAGATACTGTGACACTTTGAAAACACTGCATGATATCAACTCACCTGTTGGAGCTGCTGAGAGCCGTTCACTGCCGCCGCCAGCTGAGTTGACGTTACGTTGGGCAGCAAGACTGCCTTGCTCACCTTGACGTTGCCGCTGACGACATCACTGACCAAATGCGCCAGGGCCTTTTCCTGATTCTGAAGTTGCTCGATGGCGCCAGCGACAACCCTGGCGATGATGTGGCCCTGGTTTGATGATGGGTGTCCTCCGACAGATTTGACCTCGCAGACCAGAATGCCATATTTGGGCGAAATGACGATAATGTCACATTCCCCGTCAGCAATGTTGGGGGGTGATGGAAGGGTGGGAGATGGAGGGAAGCCGAGAAATGATGTTGGTGGGATTGATGTTATGTAGGGGGTTATGCTGGTTGTCTAAATATTTACGAAATTTCATTTGGGAGATGATCATCATGGCTTCCCCAATACTCCCCAGGGCCTGGAGACACTGGTGCTGTGCAACGTCATCCTGAAGATCAGTGTCCTGGAAGCGTTCATCCTGAAGGCCTGCTGGGTTTTCTGTGAAAACTGTGCCTGCTGTTGATGAGGATGGGGATGGGAATGCAAGTGGTGGGTTACGTCTGTAACGTCGCCGTTGCCTGGGAGGTGGGTAGTCTCTGACCTGGGCAATCCGTCCGGCAACAGTCTCTACTGTACGAGGAACCCGATTGAAAAAAAGGGGCGGGAAGAAATAGGGTCTGGTAAGGAGATCCGGGTACATGGATCGGATGAAGGGGATCCAGGCATCCTCTGCAGCACTCCCTGCCTGCAATGGACCATCACCAGGTTGTCGTTTTCTTTGCATCAACTCTTGGTCGTTAGTTAACGAAACGTTCACATTTTACTACTCTGGATCATTGCTTACTCTGAATTTATCTTTGCAATTTTTTTCCCTCTAAAGTGTCATCAGCATCATTCACTTTTTTGTTAGAATTCTTTTAATTATTATGATTGTGGTTGGTATAATTTCGATTATTCTTGTTGATGTTGTTTTCATTATTAATGCTACTACTATATCCTCCTCCTCCTCCTCCTCCTCCTCCTCCTCATCATCATCATCATCATCATCACCATCACCACCATTTGTATTCTTATTCTTATTGCCATTATTAGTATTATTGTCATCACCATTATCGCCAACATCATCGTCAAGGTTTTTTTTTTTTTAGAGGAACAGTCCGTTTCAGAAGGTGCTTACCCACAAACCACAAATTCACAATGGTTTTGAACAGCTGCCGATGCAAAATACCAGAAGCTCAACTTGCAATTAAAACAGTGGGATGACGAAAGTAGACCCCCCCCCCCCCCCCAAAAAAAAAAAAAAAAAAAAAAAAAAAAAAAGCACACAAAACCTGGGTGCGCTGATAGAACAGAGCACAATGGAGCACGAACCAGCCACATCTGAAGACACTGTCAAAGGAACCTGTAGGGACTACCGTCAGTGACAGCCACATCTGAAGACACTGTCTAAGGAATCTGAAGGGACTACCGTCAGTGACAGCCACATCTGAAGACACACTGTCTAAGGAACCTGTAGGGACTACCGTCAGTGACAGCCACATCTGAAGACACTGTCTGAAGGAATCTGAAGGGACTACCGTCAGTGACAGCCACATCTGAAGACACTAAGGAACGTGTAGGGACTACCGTCAGTGACAGCCACATCTGAAGACACTAAGGAACGTGTAGGGACTACCGTCAGTGACAGCCACATCTGAAGACACTACTAGGAACGTGTAGGGACTACCGTCAGTGACAGCCACATCTGAAGACACTGTCTGAGGAACGTGTAGGGACTACCGTCAGTGACAGCCACATCTGAAGACACTAAGGAACGTGTAGGGACTACCGTCAGTGACAGCCACATCTGAAGACACTGTCTAAGGAACGTGTAGGGACTACCGTCAGTGACAGCCACATCTGAAGACACTGTCTGAGGAACGTGTAGGACTACCGTCAGTGACAGCCACATCTGAAGACTGTAACTGTCTGAGGAACGTGTAGGGACTACCGTCAGTGACAGCCACATCTGAAGACACTGTCTGAGGAACGTGTAGGGACTACCGTCAGTGACAGCCACATCTGAAGACACTAAGGAACGTGTAGGGACTACCGTCAGTGACAGCCACATCTGAAGACACTGTCTGAGGAACGTGTAGGGACTACCGTCAGTGACAGCCACATCTGAAGACACTAAGGAACGTGTAGGGGACTACCGTCAGTGACACAGCCCGCAGCCACTGAAAGACACTGTCTGAGGAACGTGTTGGGACTGACGTCAGTGACAGCCACATGTGAAGACACTAAGGAACGTGTAGGGACTGCCGTCCACATCTGATGACACAACCTGAGGAACAGGTGAAGAATCTGACACTGTGTAAGGAACGTGTAGGGACTACCTTCAGTGACAGCCACATCTGAAGACACTGTCTGAGGAACGTGTAGGGACGCCCATCTATGAAACAACCACAGGTGAAGACACTGTGTAAGGAATCTGTAGGGACGCCCATCAGCGACACAGCCAAAGATGAAGACACCTCCCCCAACATTTCAGACACAAGCCAGACATGGATAACATACGAAAGAGGCAGAGGAGTGTCTAGAAACAAATGGAGTTCAGTTCAGTTCATGTTATTCATGGCCTAGCTGGCCACGCGGGACCACATCACGGCTGTCATCTCGTCAGACTTGACGAGTGTTGAGTGGCACGAGGCCTCACACAGCCTTAGACAACACAGCCATAGTCCATCTGGAGGGACTCTTAGCCCTATGAAGATGGAGAATAATTTTCTTATCGACACCCCCATCCGTGTGTGCTATGCCATGGAGAATGCTCCTTGCTTTTGGACAAGATACTTTCAAACCTGGATGTCATTTTTGAGCATTGACATCTCCCTGAAAGAGAAACCAATCATAAACGCGATCCAACAACATGGCGGCCAAACCACTGACATCTACACGGTGGATGAGACAAAGCCGTACTGAGAAGGCCAGGCAATCCGTGTGAATGTTCACTCCCAGATTTTTTTTTTTCTTCATTTTTTATCAAAGACAGAAAGAAGAAAAACCAGCATGTGCCAACAGCATTGTCCAAGGACAACTGGTGACCACCCTGCAAAGTGTGAACACGTTTCTCTACCTGCCCGCCACATTACTACAGCACAGCAAGTCATACATCGTGACAGAAATATGCGTACAAAAAAGGTTCCGTAGAGGACACAGAAGAATGGTAGACAAACTTTT
>JADBJO010003736.1:150000-152500 GCA_016801955.1 Conus betulinus
ACAGGAAACGCCAACAACAACTATCAAAAAAAGAGTTCCCCAAAACCTTACCACCACTCACCTGTAAACAGCAGTTTAATTCTAGAAGCAAACAATTCGGAGAGAGATGAAACGGGCAGCAACTCCGATCTCCCCAAAGTTTTGATCGTCTCGGATTCTGTGTTAAATGGCATATGTGAAGAAAGACTAGGTTTGGGGTATGGCTTGCACTTTGTAAAACGTCAGAAGTGCTACACAATAAAGGAATGTGAGAATACTCTGTTGGACAATACAGTGGATTATACAGATGCCATTGTACTCCATGTAGGTGTGAACGATCTCAAAAACACAAAAGACACACAGGAAACATCAAAAAACTTTGTCAAGCTCGTTCAAAGTCTGAGAAAGAAATATCCCAAAATGCGTATCATCATCAGCCGGGTCGCTCCTACCAGACTTTCAGACCTAAACACAAAACGTGAAATATTCAACGCCCATGTACTGTCTAGTCTTCATGGTGATAAGAACGTATCGTTTGTGTCTCATGAAAATGTCAGCAACAAGGCCCAGTACATGCGGGGACAACATCCACCCTTCAAAACGAGGCTTGAGTGTCTTTGCTGGGAACCTGGGTCGTCATCTTCACTACCTGTTTTGGTCCAAACCAAGACGACCTGCACGATCTGTCCCCAGCAGACCCTACAAGGACGATGGACCCCGTCCACGGCGACAGTACCGGCACCACTACAGCTACATGGCTCCGGTGCTACCGCCACGGCGTGACTTCTTCTGCTGGTTCCCATGACTGTCCTTCTGTCAACTGTGTCAATGCTTTGATTGCATTTAACATCGTCATTTTTGTTATATCTTTTTGTACCCAGTTAAACTGATTTCTCCCACATTAGTCCATGATTTTGCGGACTCATCTAGTTGAATAGTTCCGTTTCCACCCATTTGCATTCATCATGTTTATTTTACTTTTTTTTTTTTCCCCTAGAAGCATTAGTATTTTTGTTACTGTTTTGACTTTTTATGGCTAAAGAGCCCAAAATAGATATATTGCAGTGGAATTGTCGCTCGGTGGCAACTAACATCTCCCACCTTCAAGAGCTCATTGCAGATAATTCATCATTCTCCGTTCTAATTCTGCAGTCACTAAATGTGACCAGTGATAAACTACCACGGCTGGCAAACTTTTTCTATCCCCCAGTGTGTCAGCAGACTGCTAAAGGCGAAAAAGTGTCTACAGCCATCTACATACATGAACATTTGTCTTACCGCCTTATAACATCGCCGGTTCCAGAAAATGCTGTAAATATTCACTCATGCGCAGTGTGTGTAAGATTCGATAAATCGTTAACACTAAACATAGTCTCTTTATACCTCCCAAAAGGAGTGATTGACTGTAACACTGACTGGTTACGTACTATAGACATGCAAAATCAGAAGTGGTTGATCGCCGGCGATTTCAACGAACATGCTCCCTTCTGGGACAGTTGTTGCTCTAAAGTTAGCTCAAATCGCCTGGTAGAAAATATTCTTGATTCTGGCCTGTACCTTCTAAATGATGGGCGTGTCACTAGACTCCCAGATGTCCCTAACCATAGGCCCTCAGCGATTGATCTTTCTTTCATCTCCGCATCTTAGCTATTAGCTGTTCCTGGCAGGTTGATAAAGACACTTGGGGAAGTGACCACCTCCCTATTACCATATCCCTCAGAGGTTTTACAGTTGCACAAGACAACACAGTTGATAAAATTCCAAAATATGATTACAAACGAGCTGACTGGGAGAAATTCAAATCTATTTTAATGTCTTTTAATGTAAATAACTCGTGAAAACCAGGACGTTGAAACTATGTACACTCGTTTTTTCTGAATCGGTCTTGTACGCTGCAACCAAATCCATCCCCAAAAAAATAATTACAATAATTACAAAAGAAGATCAGTTCATAGTGGAAAGGTGTGGTGGACGGAATCCTGCAAACGTGCTGTTGACGAAAAGAAAAACTAAAAATACAAGAATATGTTAAAGACAAGCCGAAAAAAACAATGTCACTATGAAACGGGCCCAAGATATGAGCAGCAGAGTCATTGAAAAAGCTAAACGGGACCACTGGTCCTTTTGTCTCACCGAAGTCAGATCATCACGACGTTAAAAAAGTTTGGACAAAGGTCCATGAAATGAAACAGGGAGTGAATCTTCCAGCTTATCCAATTACTTTAGAAAATGAGCAATTTCCAACTGCTGCTCAAAAAGCCGAAGCGTTCGCAGATATATTTGCAAAGAATATAGTTCCACAAAGCCTTTCTGATAAATGCAAAGCTATGAGGGAAAACTCAAAGAATAACGATTTGTATTGTGATCCAGAAGAAAAAAATGACCATTACCATTATCTAAACGCGGATATCACTCTACAGGAATTAAGAAATGCAATAATATCATTACCAACAAAAAAAACATCAGTTGGTCTGGATGCACTTTCGAATGAGATGTTAAAACACCTGCCAGAAAATTTTGT
>JADBJO010003736.1:157500-165000 GCA_016801955.1 Conus betulinus
GATATTTGAAAGGTTTGAATACCGCCCATAAGTACCTTAGAAGATAGGATGCGTGAGCTGTGAGGGGAAATTTTGCCTTTACGTTTACCTTAGCAATATATTTAATTAAAAACGAGAAACGTTCAAAGCAAGCACACACACACAATTTAAAACTGCCCCCCCCCCCCCCCCCCCCCCCCCCACACACACACACACACACACAGCTGTCATAGTACCTGCACGGGACAAGTAGGTCGGCCCAGCACTGGCTGAGACATAAAGTTCTCGTTCTCCTCAAGGAACATAGAGATGGGTGGAGTCTTCGAACTCAACTAGATCGTGTGTGGAGATGAAGAGCAGTGTGGACCAACCCAGGCTCTGGACTGGGAAGTGAGCTGGAAACAATTCTGTAGCAGGCACTGTGGCCTGCCCAGGCATCAGTCTATAAACTTTTTTTTTTCCTTCCCAAATGTGTGTTTAAAAATCTTTTCGAGCAATAGTCATGGCCAGAAGAGGAAAAATTTGCAAAGCTCTTCACTATCTATTGGTGAATATGTTAAAGGTGATTTGGGGATGGTATAAGAGAAAAACATGGGAAAAAAAGGATAATGCTGAGTCGGGTTACTGGGGCTACTTACACGCTATCATTGGTAACTGGGGTTAGTTACACGCTGTCATTCCTTATTGGGGTTAGTTACACAGTATCATTGGTTATTGGGGTTAGTTACATGCTATCATTGGTTATTGGGGCTAGTTACACAGTATCATTGGTTATTGGGGTTAGTTACACGCTATCATTGGTTATTGGGGTTGGTTACACAGTATCATTGGTTATTTGGGGTTAGTTACACAGTATCATTGGTTATTGGGTTAGTTACACGCTATCATTGGTTATTGGGGTTAGTTACATGCTATCATTGGTTATTGGGGTTGGTTACACAGTATCATTGGTTATTGGGGTTAGTTACACGCTATCATTGGTTATTGGGGTTGGTTACACGCTATCATTGGTTATTGGGGTTAGTTACACAGTATCATTGGTTATTGGGGTTAGTTACACGCTATCATTGGTTATTGGGGTTGGTTACACGCTATCATTGGTTATTGGGGTTAGTTACACAGTATCATTGGTTATTGGGTTAGTCACATGGTATCATTGGTTATTGGGGCTAGTTACACAGTATCATTGGTTATTGGGTTAGTTACACAGTATCATTGGTTATTGGGGCTAGTTACACAGTATCATTGGTTATTGGGGCTAGTTACACAGTATCATTGGTTATTGGGTTAGTTACACAGTATCATTGGTTATTGGGGCTAGTTACACAGTATCATAGGTTATTGGGGTTGGTTACACGCTATCATTGGTTATTGGGTTAGTTACACGCTATCATTGGTTATTGGGGTTAGTTACACGCTATCATTGGTTATTGGGGGTTGGTTACACGCTATCATTGGTTATTGGGGTTAGTTACACGCTATCATTGGTTATTGGGTTGGTTACACGCTATCATTGGTATTGGGGTTAGTTACACGCTATCATTGGTTATTGGGGCTAGTTACACGATATCATTGGTTATTGGGTTAGTTACACAGTATCATTGGCTATTGGGGCTAGTTACACAGTATCATCGGGGCAAGTTACATACTGTCACTCACTGAACCTTGCTGTCACAGTTGTCATTGACAGTCAGGAGGAACTGGCACGTGGTCACAAAGGCGCCTTCCACTGACTGCAACGACCACAACGTTCCGGGAAGCAAGGTGCGTTCAAGAATGTCAGCTCATTCCGACTGCACAGCCCGTTAAAAAAAAAAAAAAAAAAAAAAAAAAGAAGAAGTTCGGGAATACTGCCTGCTGCCTGGACTGAAAAGAATAGAAGACATGTATTGAATGAAACCAACCTGTGGCATGCTAATACCTCTCACAAAGAAAATAACAAAATAAGAGGAATATTGCGAGAATAAGAAAGAAAGCAAGATGACTTAAATCTAAATTTCACCCTAAAAACACGATTCGCAGTATGAACCAGCAAAGCGGTACAGTAGTCCACCCATGCTGTCCTGCCATCACTGGTCCATACTTCCCACTATAGAAAAACGAAGAAAGGTCCATATTCACTAACTATCCATTCAAGTCAACTCTGTACAGCCCATGCAGCTCATACAAAACACATGCTACAGCAATGTTTTCAACAGGAAGCAACATGTTACCACATCTCTTTCTCTCATGTGTTCAACCATCTCATTTACTACAATATGCACGCAAACTGAGAATATTAAGCAATGGAGCAGAAAGTGAACACATTTGCATTGTCGTTGTCTCTGCACGTTGATTGTCGATTTCAAACACTGGTCAATAACACCTGTATCCCTACCACGCATAATAAAATGTTTAAACTGCTGGTTGTATGGGGGAACCTGTAAGTGTTCGTCACATTTGAGGCAAAAGGCCAATAATGGGGACTAAATAAGGTCTGTTGCACTAGAAGTATTCTGAATTTCTGAAGATCGCTCTTGGATGTCCGCGTCTGGAGAGGAGCAGATGTTGCTTCAGATCACCATCTGCTCACAGGACGCTTTAAACTGTAACTGAAGAAAAACTGGATGGGGGAAACCCCCCATCATCAGAGATTCAACACAGTCCTTCCAAAAGACCCAACAAAGAAAGAGGAATTCAAAACTGAACTTTCAAAACCACTACCAGATCCTGCAAGAGCTGCTTGAGGAAGAATGACAATTGATGAGAGGTGTGGGCAATGAAAGAGGCCTGGGTTACAACCTGTAAAGTTGTACTAGGGCAAAACAAAATCAAAAGGAGTGGATCTTGGCAGAATCTTTAAAGAAAATAGAAGAGATAAAGCAGAAGAAGGCAGCAGCATCAACAACAACTAGAACAGGGGAAACCCAGAGCTTAGCAACAGTATACCAGAGTCAACAAAGAAGTAAAGGAAAGTGTGAAGACAGACAAGAGGAATTATACTGTGAATGTAGCAGTGGAGGCAGAAGAGGCAACAAGACTTGGCAACATGAACTTGTACGACACCACAAAGAAGTTGTCAGGAAAGTTCAGCAAGTCAGGGAGACCCGTGAAAGACAAGGCGGGCAAGGCAATACAAGGTGAAGATGGACAGAAACAGAGATGGAAAGAACACTTTGAGGAGCTACTAAACAGGCCAGTGCCAGAATATCCACCAGACATCTAGCCAGCTGAGAATGATCTTCCCATCCACTGCGGCATACCTACCAGAGAAGACAACAGAGAGGCGATAAAGAAGCTAGAAAACGGAAAGCTGCAGGCCCAGACAATATACTTGCAGAGGTTTTTTGAAGATGGATGCAGAAACCATAGTGGATATTACACCCTCTCTTCACAAGGATTTGGGAGGAAGAACAGGTCACGACAGAATGGAAAGAAGGTTACCTGATCAAACTGCTGAAGAAAGGTGACATCAGCTCCTGCATCAGCTACACAGGGCATCACAGGAAAGGTATTCAACAGAATCCTATTGGAAAGGATGAAGGACCAGGTAGATGCACATCTCAGAGATCAGCAAGCCAGCTTCTGCAAGGACAGATCCTGCACTGACCAGATGGGTCACACTCCACATCATCCTCGAGCAGTCGTCAGAGTGGAACTCACCACTGTATATCAATTTCATCGATTATGAGAAGGTTTTCGACAGTGTCAACAGAACATCCATTTGGAAACTGCTGCGACATTATGGCGTACCACAGAAGTTCATCAACATCATCCAAAATTCTTATGAGGGGATGACCTACAGAGTTGTACATGGAGGTCATCTTACATATGCTTCTGAAGTGAGAACAGGGGTGAGACAAGGGTGCCTTCTCTCACCGTTCCTGTTCCTTCTCGCTATAGACTGGGTCATGAAGACATCAACTGCAGGCAAGCGCAAATGGCATCCAGTGGACTCTGTGGAAGCAGCTGGACGACCTCGACCTTGCCGATGATTTGGCCCTTCTTTCCCGCACCCAGCCATTGATGCAAAACAAGACCGCAACAGTAGCAGAAACTTCATCCAGCATTGGACTGAACATCCACAAAGGAAAGAGCAAAGTCATGAAAGCCAATACCACAAACCAAGACCCCATCATGCTAGAAGGCAATGCGCTGGAGGAGGTGGATAACTTCACTTACCTTGGCAGCGTCATCGACATACAAGGTGGTACAGATGCTGATGTCAGAGCCAGAATCGGGGGAAAGCGAGAGCAGCCTTTCTCCAGCTGAAGAATATCTGGAAATCAAATGTCATCTCCAAGAAGACCAAGATAAGGATATTCAATAGCAACGTCAAATCAGTACTTCTTTATGGAGCTGAGACGTGGCGAACCACAGTTACCATCACCAACAAGATCCAGACTTTCATCAGTTCCTGTCTGAGGCGCATGCTGGGGATCCACTGGTCAGACAGGATCAGCAACGAGGACCTGTGGCAACAGCCAAATCAGAAGCCAACCAATGCAGAGATTCTCCAAGGAGATGGAGGTGGATAGGCCACATCCTTAGAAAACTTGCTGACACCACCACCAGGCAGGCATTGTCCTGGAACCCGCAGGGGAAAAGAAAGAGGGGCTGCCCGAGGAACTCCTGCACACGAGACCTGCAGGCAGACATGACAGCGTTGGGGAAAACCTGGAACGAGCTGGAGAGAATCGCCCTGGACCGCGATGCCTGGAGGACCCTTGTTGGTGGCCTATGCCCCAGAAGGGGTTGTAGGCGAAAGTAAGTAAGTAACACTATAAGTCGATAAATGCTGTTAATGTTCGTTTTAGCAAATGCTTGTGAAGATGTTCTACCAGGCCAACCATGCAATCTTGTCAGTCATGGATCACGTGTGAATTAAGTATCGTGCGTATTGGCATGCAGCATCATATCTTATTAGTTTAAAAGATAATTGAGTGTACTTGCCCCAACAGCCTCCTTTTCTTTCTCCCCCACTGGCAACCCGTGAACAGCTGCAGAGAAAAACAGCAACAAAATGGCAACCCCCATCTAGCGATAATGGACTTGACCAGCAATAGCGTGGACTGAGGCGCTGACCCAGTTCTCACTGAACGTGCAGAAAGCAGACAATACCATGGTGTGCATTCATTGACTGGTAGAGGGAGGGTGCATTGTGTAATTACAAAAACCTTATTGTCTTCCAAAATACCCTTTCTTTGCTGTGGATTCCATACTCAGTGCATTAACTATAGTACATATGTTTGGGGGGTATTCGACATAAAAGCCCAAAAATAAACGCAAAGTGCTCAACTGGGGAGCTCTGTGAGGATTCGGCTCTGCTGTAAGCGTAGGGCGCCCACAAACAACCCGCCATGTGATCTGACATCACCTTGACTTTCCCTTACAATCATGATGTGCTTACCTTAATGGTTGAATGAAAAAAATCATTTAGAATGTGGCGCCTTGAAACAAATGAAACAAATCATGATGTGGCTCCTCAATAGCGGGATAGAAAACACGCACAGGGTGGCTACGTAGGTGGTGGAATGCGAAACAGTCATATATGCAATTCCCTAAATGGTAATTGGAAAACAGGGCATAAATCTGGCAACCTCAGGGTGAAATGGAAAGCAACCTTAATGTGCCATCCCTATTTGTAGAACGGAAAACAGTCAGACTGCTGCTAGTTAATGGTGGAATTATAACAGTCTCACTGGCACTACCAAATGGCAGAGAGTGGAAAATAGTAAATGGTGTGGCTACCTTTACGGTTGATTAATAGTGGTTACAAAGTGACTGCCACATGGTGGAGTGGAAAGTACTCTCAATGTAGTTAATTTAATGATGGAATAGAAAGCAGAGGCCATGTGGCCATCTTCCCGGTGGAATGGAAGACATTGACACTGTGGACTACCTAAATGGTGGAATCTGGCTGCAAAAGCGAGGCAACTGTAGAAGGAAATCTATTAATACCGTTGTTAGTATCAATGTTACCATCAGTACCATTATCATCACCATCGTCATCGCCACTAAGATTGTTGCCACGGCAACCTTGCTGTTTGACAATCCCATAACCTCCTTTCTCCCATACTACAACCGCAATTGTCATATTATCACCAAGAACGGTTGCAATCCTATCTTTGTTATTTCATTTTTTTTTTCCACCAAGAACGGTTGCAATCCTATCTTTGTTATTTTTTTTTTTTCAGTAATTCGATCATGATCCTCCTCATTATTATCATTCCTATCGGTGTGATTATTATCATCATAACTATTGACTCAAACACTGTCTCCTTCCGGCCAGCCTCGTTTTCATTCAACACCCCTCTTGCGCCAATTTGGATGAAGATAGGTGATTGCTCGTTCATTTTCGTTGTCCTGAGTGCTGTGTATCTTGCCTGAACAAGACCTAAGAGGTCGAAACGCGTCGTGTTTGGTCTTGTGATTCGTTTGTCAACATTTTAGGGCAGAGCATTATCAAGAAATTTTCAAATTTATTAAATGGTGAAATGAAAAGTAGTCACAATCTGGCCACCTAAATGGTAGAATAGGAAAGGGAGAATGTGTCTACCTAATGGTGGTATGGAAACTAATGGTGGAATGAAAGCAGCCACAACGTGGCTACCTTACGGTGGTATGGAAAACAGTCACTCTCTGGCTACATGATTGGTCAGAGAGGAAAAAAGTCACAGTGCAGCAATATCAATGGTAGAATATGATGTAGTCACAGTGTGGTTACATCAATGGTAGAATATAATGCAGCCACAGTGTGGTAACACCAATGGTAGAATATGATGCAGTCAGAGTGTGGTGACGTCAATGGTAGAATATGATGCAGTCACAGTGTGGTGACGTCAATGGTAGAATATGATGCAGTCACAGTGTGGTTACATCAATGGCAGAATATGTAGCCACAGTGTGGTAACATCAACGGTAGAATATAATGTAGCCACAGTGTGGTGACATCAATGGTAGAATATAATAGAGTCACAGTGTGGCTACATTAATGGTACAGTATGATGTAGTCACAATGTGGCTACCTTGAATGGGTTAAGCATATGCTAAAGTGTGGCAGCCTTGATACTGGAAAAAAAAAGAAAGAAAGAAAGAAAAACGAGTTACAATGCAACTGCATTGATGGTGAGAGGAAAAATCGCAATACAGCTACCTTAGATGTGAAACATGACATGTAGACGTCATAATGCTACTACTTAATGGTGGCATGCAAAACAGTCACAATGTAACTACTTATTGGTGGCGTGGAAAATAGTCACAATGTGGCCACCCATTGGTGGAATAGGAAACAGTCACAATGTAACTCCCTTAACAATGACCTATAACACAGTCACAATGGTGAGACTACCCTAATGGAGATGAGGTGTGCCTCCCCCTCCACCCCACTCTCTTTCTCTCCCTTCCTGCATAACAGCAATGAGTTGGTATGTACGTTTTATAGATATCGCCTTAGTATCTCTGTCTTATGACTATAATTTCCATTACCCCCAGCATTGAATGAAAAGGAAGTGCAGTATAGTGAATGACCACACATTTGTT
>JADBJO010003736.1:167500-177500 GCA_016801955.1 Conus betulinus
ATTAACAATTCTTCCATCATTATAGTAGTGACTTGGCAAAGATTTGAAATTGAGAGGAAAATGTTTTTAGAGCGCGCGCGCGCACACACACACACACACACACACACACACACACACACACACACACACACATATATATATATATATATATATATATATATATATATATATATATATATATATATTGCTGAACGCATAAGTAGTGGGTAAAAATGCAGATTAACAATTCTTCCATCATTATAGTAGTGACTTGGCAAAGATTTGAAATTGAGAGGAAAAAAATTGAAGATGAAGTTAATGTGAAAATGTATATCACAAATATGAAAACCCTTCACTAGCTGCATGAGGAAACTATCGCAATCCCTTTGGAAGGCAGATCTATATGTATCGTCTGCTCCGAGGCCTTTCGTCCACTGGATCAGACTCATCAGGGAGACGCAGCTGATTGTGTCTGTGCTCTTGGCGTCAGATAGAGACACTCCACAGTCCATAATTCTGTAGTGTTCTTACCGCCAAGGGTTCGAAAAAAAAAAATCCGACAGCACCCCCAAAGCAGCCAGCAAAAGGTAGTACAAATAAGCAAAACGAAAATGTGGAGATGAAAAAAGTTGTTGAAAACTAAAAACATTACGCAAACAGTATAAAATGTAAGAGACAATAAAATTCAATTCAGGTCCTCGTTGCTGATCCTGTCTGGCCAGTGGATCCTCAGTATGCGCCTCAGACAGGAATTGATGAAAGTCTGGGTATTGTTGGTAATAGTAACTGTGATTCGCCACATCTCAGCTCCATAAAGAACTGATTTGACGTTGTTATTGAATATTCTTATCTTGGTCTTCTTGAAGATGACATTTGAGTACCAGATATTCTTCAGCTGGGGAAAGGTTGCTCTCGCTTTCCCGATTCTGGCTCTGACATCAGCGTCTGTACCACCTTGTATGTCGACAACGCTGCCAAGGTAAGTGAAGTTGTCCATCTCCTCCAGCGCGTTGCATTCTAGCATGATGGGGTCTTGGTTTGTGGTACTGGCTTTCATGACTTTGCTCTTTCCTTTGTGGATGTTTCAGTCCAATGCTGGATGAAGTTTCTGCCACTGTTGCGGTCTTGTTTTGCATCAATGGCTGGGTGCGGGAAAGAAGGGCCAAATCATCGGCAAAGTCGAGGTCATCCAGCTGCTTTCAAAGAGTCCACTGGATGCCATTGCGCTTGCCTGCAGTTGATGTCTTCATGACCCAGTCTATAGTGAGAAGGAACAGGAACGGTGAGAGAAGGCACCCTTGTCTCACCCCTGTTCTCACTTCAAAAGCATCTGTAAGATGACCTCCATGTACAACTCTGTAGGTCATCCCCTCATAAGAATTTTGGATGATGTTGATGAACTTCTGTGGTACGCCATAATGTCGCAGCAGTTTCCAAATAGATGCTCTGTCGACACTGTCGAAAGCCTTCTCATAATCGATGAAATTGATATACAGTGGTGAGTTCCACTCTGACGACTGCTCGAGGATGATGTGGAGTGTGACTATCTGGTCGGTGCAGGATCTGTCCTTGCAGAAGCCCGCTTGCTCTCTGAGATGTGCATCTACCTGGTCCTTCATCCTTTCCAATAGGATTCTGTTGAATACCTTTCTGGGACTGACAGCAATGTGATGCCTGTGTAGTTGATGCAGGAGCTGAGGTCTCCTTTCTTCGGCAGTTTGATCAGGTAACCTTCTTTCCATTCTGTCGGGACCTGTGCTTCCTCCCAAATCCTTGTGAAGAGAGGGTGTAATATCTCTACTATGGTTTCTTTATCCATCTTCAAAACCTCTGCAGGTATATTGCCTGGGCCTACAGCCTTTCATTTTTCTGGCTTCTTTATCGCCTCTCTGATGTCTTCTCTGGTAGGTATGCCGCAGTTGATGGGAAGATCATTCTCAGCTGGCTGGATGTCTGGTGGGTATGCTGGCATTAGCCTGTTTAGTAGCTCTTCAAAGTGCTCTTTCCATCTCTGTTTCTGTCCATCTTCACCTTGTATTGCCTTTCCCTCCTGTCTTTCACGGGCCTCTCTGGCTTGCTGAACTTCCTGACAACTTCTTCGTGGTGTCATACAAGTTCTTCATGTTGCCAAGTCTCGCTGCCTCTTCTGCCTCCACTGCTAGATTCTCAATATACTTCCTCTTGCCTACCTTCACACTTTTCTTTACTTCTTTGTTGACTCTGGTATACTGTTGCTGAGCTCTGGTTTCCCCTGTTCTTGTCTAGCTGTTGTTGATTCTGCGTTCTGCTTTATCTCTTCGATTTTCTTTAAAGATTCTGCCGAGATCCACTCCTTTTGATTTTTTTTTTTAATGGCCTAGTACAACTTCACAGGTTGTAACCCAGGCCTCTTTCATTGCTCCCCACCTCTCATCAATGGTCTCTTCTTCCTCAAGCAGCTCTTGCAGGATCTGATAGCGGTTTGAAAGTTTAGTTTTGAATTCCTCTTTCTTTGTTGGGTCTTTTGGAAGGACTGTGTTGAATCTCTGATGATGGGGGGTTTCCCCCATCCAGTTTTTTCTTCAGTTTCAGTTTAAAGCGTCCTGTGAGCAGATGGTGATCTGAAGCAACATCTGCTCCTGTCCGGACGCGGACATCCAAGAGCGATCTTCTGAACTTCAGAAGACTTCTAGTGTAACAGACCTTATTTAGTCCCCATTGATGAATTGCCCTTTTCCCTCAAATGTGACGAACACTTACAGGTTCGCCCCTACAACCAGCAGCTTAAACATTTCACTATGCGTGGTAGGGATACAGGTGTTATAGAGCAGCGTTTGAAATCAATCAATGTGCTTAGAGAACGACGATGCAAATGTGTTCACTTTCTGCTCCATTGCTTAGTATTCTCACTTTGCATGCATACTGTCACTAAATGAGATGGCTGAACACATGAGAGTAGAAATGTGGTGACATATTGCTTCCTTTTGAAAACATTACTGTAGCATGTGTTTTGTATGAGCTGCATGGGCTGTCCAGAGTTGGCTTGAATGGATAGTTAGTGAATATGGACCTTTCTTCGTTTTTCTATAGGGAGAAGTATGGACCAGTGACGGCAGGACAGCATGGGTGGACTACTGTACCGTTTTGCTGGTTCATACTGCCAGTTATGTTTTTTAGGGTGCAATTTAGAATTAAGCCATCTTGCTTTCTTCCTTATTCTCGCGGTATTCCTCTTATTTTGTTATTTTCTTTATGAGAGATATTAGCATGCCACAGGCTGGTTTCGTTCAATGCAATTGTTCTATGCTTTTCAGTCCAGGCAGTATCCCCGACTTTTTTTTTTTTTTTTTTTTTTTTTTTTTTTTTTACGGGCTGTGCAGTCGGAATGAGCTGATATTCTTGAACGCACCTTGCTTCCCGGAACGTTGCGGTCGTTGCAGTCAGTGGAAGGCGGCCTTTGTGACCACGTGCCAGTTCCTCCTGACTGCCAATGACCACTGTGACAGCAAGGTTCAGTGAGTGACAATGTGTAAGTAGCCCCAATAACCAATGATAGCGTGTAAGTAGCCCCAATAACCAATGATAGCGTGTGTAAGTAGCCCCAATAACCAATGATAGCGTGTAAGTAGCCCCAATAACCAATGACAGCGTGTAAGTAGCCCCAATAACCCGACTTCAGCATTATCCTCCTTTCCCATGTCTTTTTCTCTTATACCATCCCAAATCACCTTTAACATATTTACCGAATAGATAGGGAACAGCTTTCCAAATATTTCCTCTTCTGGCCATGACTCTTACCCGAAAAAGATTTAAAAAACACACATTTGGTTAAAAAATAAATAAATAAATAAATAAATAAATAAATAAATAAAAAAAATGAAAGGTCAATAGACTGATGTCTGGGCAGGTTACAGTGTATGCTACAGGATTGTTTCCAGCTCCTTTCCCAGTCCACAGCCTGCAATGATCCACACCGCTCTTGATCCCCACACACGATCTAGTTGAATTCGAAGACTTCTCCATTCTCTATGTTCCTTGAAGAGAACGAGAACTTTCTGTCTCAGTCAGTGCTGGGCCGACCTACTTGCCACGTGCAGGTACTATGACGGCAGGAGGGGGGTGGGGGGGGGGGGGGGGGGGGGTCAGGGGGGATACAGTTTTAAATTGCCCCCACCCCCCATCCCCTTAGTGTACTTGGACGCTTGTGCGCGCATGCGTGTGTGTGTGTGTGTGTGTGTGTGTGTGTGTGTGTGTGTGTGTGTGTGTGTGTGTTTGCTTCGAACGTTTCTCATTTTCAATTAAATATATTGCTGAGGTAAATGTAAAGGCAAACTTTCCCCTCACAGCTCACGCATGCTATCTTTTAAGGTATTTCTGGGCGGTATTCAAACATTTCAAATATCAATGTATTTAAGAGAAAGGGGAGGGTGTGTGCGTGGGAGGGGGGGGGGGGGGGGTTGAAATGGCCCAGAGGATAATTATAATCTGGTCTAGGCCAAACATACTTCTCGTTTAAAGTAGCTTGTGCTAGTTCATATCCAGGGTGTACTCTGGCCTATGCCAAACCATACTTCTGGCTTAAACTAGCCTAGGCTAGTTGATATATGTGGAATACTCTGGCCTGGGCCAAACCATACTTCTGGCTTAAACTAGCCAAGGCTAGTTGATATATGTGGTATACTCTGACCTCTGCCAAACCACACCTCTGGCTTAAAGTAGTCCAGACTAGTTCATATCTGGAGTACACTTTGGCCGAGACCAGTTTCTATGGGGCATATCATGGACCAGGCCACTTTATATTGCTGCTTTCCTGAGTAGGGACCATCTGGTCTGCTACACTGGGTGGGGTTTGAGGTCTGCTGTGTCGCTCACTGTGTCCGTCAGAAATGGGAAGCGATTTGTGTGAACAGTGGGACATATGAAGCAGAGTCTCTGATGTCTATAATACGTTGAACTGCACAACTGTGACGTTCAGCAGATCAGCACTCAGAGTAGAGTTGATTCACACCTCTTCTCCTCTGTCACAACCTCTGTCAACGCATCAGCCCAGAATGATGTCCACAGAAAGTAGTGACTGAATGTCCATCCCCCCTCCCCCTATCCCCCTCAATGTTCCTACTTCCTGCTTCGGTTTGTCACGCTCACCATCGTTGATTCTGATGCAGAAAAAATGGCATATTATTTACCTTTTTTTGTAATCGATTCATGGTTGATTTGATGTCAATGTCGTGCGTGTTGTACTCGTTAGTGCCAGCGATTCCCGTTAGGGACACCACAAGGTCACTCCAATCACCGCCAGTTTGAATGGTGGAAGGTATGGACAGACTTGGGTCCTCTGACCCGGGGTTTGGTGTTTGAAAGGAGTGAAGGTGGTGTATTATGGTGAATGGTGGTGTGACACTGTGTGTGTGTGTGTGTGTGTGTGTGTGTGTGTGTGTGTGTGTGTGTGTGTGTGTGTGTGTGTGTGTGTGTGTGTGTGTGTGTGTGTGTTTGTGTGTGTGTGACAGACAGACGGACGGACAAAAAGACAGCCAGATGGTCAGATGAACGAACAGTCACACATACCAACCAGACTTATAGAGAGAGAGACGTACTCTGACAGACAACACAAGAGAAGAAGAAGAAGAAAGAAAAAGAAGAAGAAGAAGAAGAAGAAGAAGAAGAAGAAGAAGAAGAAGAAGAAGAAGAAGAGAGAGAGAGAGAGAGAGAGAGAGAGAGAGAGAGAGAGAGAGAGAGAGAGAGAGAGAGAGAGAGAGAGAAAATATTACAATGTGCATCAAGTGTTACCAAACAGTACAATTGCATCAAGTGTTACCAGTCATTATAATGTGCATCAAGTTTTACCTATCATTACAATGTGCATCAAGTGTTACCTATCATTACAATGTGCACCAAGTGCTACTGATCATTAGAATGTGCATCAAGTGCTGCTACCAATTGTCCTGGGCACATAGCTGTTTTTGAAATGGAGCTCTTTTGCTTTGCGCCGTTTTTCCAGTATGACGTTCAAAGTATACAGGAACGGGTTAAGTGATGAATTAAGTGGCAACACGAAAATGGCCATTCCCACATTGATCTCCCCTGGAATGGCGACACCACTGGCAGCCAGAACCCCACACAGACCAACAGGAAACCAGCACAGAAAATCAGACACTGCCACCGACAGGAGACGCATGGCGATAGTTGCTTCCTTGGAATGAGCATTGTCGGACCTTACGTCTTTGGTCTTGGTTAGCTGTTTGGACATAATATTACTCCTCACTGACCAGTAAATAAGAAACTGTCCCGTACCAATCATAAGAAAGAGAATCAAGTTGCAAACGATCATAACACTAAATGAATAAATGTGACCAGGGAAGTCATTTCTGGTGATGGGCAGGGGAATGCAAATATCTGTCTGGTGGAAAAACTTCCAGTGTGAGGTTACAGGCAGCAGAGGTATTACTGCCAGTGTCAGTGTTAGTGCCCACATGGTGGCGCAGGCAATGTGAGCTGATCTGGCTCTAAACCGGAAGTGACTGAAAGGAAAACGGAGCACCAGAAAACGATCAAATGTGATGAAACAGATTAGAAATGCTGATAGTTCAGATGATGACATGCATAAAAACCCTGCAATACTACATGATACACTATCTTTCCATTCAGTATCCTTCCAAATGTAAGAACCAGCATATACTTGGTCTGCCACGCCAATGAAGACCAGATACACTCCCATCAAAAAGTCAGAAGCACACAGGTGAAGAACAAATACTGTGAAACCTGTCTTGGTGCTTTCTAGCAAAACATAGGCACGGTAGACGAACCCAGCAAAGTTTCCCAGAACAGCAAGAACAGCAAATAACACGAGAGCACATCGATAAGCAATAGACTTCAACAAGTCATCACACGACGAGATTTCATTAGATGGGGCCAAGCATTGGCCTCGAAAATTGTCTGGTAAAACAACAGAACAACACAATTTAAAGTTGTCAGCTAAAAGTTGTCTGAGATTTGTCATGCATTTCAACAGATCGGGAGGAAATTCAGTTATTGGAGAGCCCTTTAATTTTAAAACCCGAAGGTTATGTAACGCATTTTGTCCCTTCAGTACCTTTAATATCATTCTGTGAAAGATCTAAGATTTCTAACTTTGGCATAAGACCTGACAAAGAGCTCGTATTTAGAGAGTTTTGCTGGACATCGGAAATATTAAGAGCATTAGTGATGCATGGGCATGCTGGTTTGGGGCATTAAATATACTGCTAGACATAGGGTTACCTGCCAAGTTCAATAATCGAAGTCGAGGCATTCCTGCAAAGTGGCTGAAGTTGATAGAATGAAGCAGATTCTCACTGAGATCCACACTGTGAAGATTGGGTAAATTGATATCTGTTAACTTCCTCCAACCACACGCCTGTACACCCAGGTGTGAATCAGCATGATGTTATGAATTATGTCACTCAGAGGCATTCCAGTGCCTGAGGCTTCAAGGTAGCGTACTTGTGGGAAAGCGGACAGGAAAAGTGGTGTTACAGGTGAAGGCCAAACCGTAACAGAGACATGAATCAGGACAATCAGTGCTGCACACCAGTTCATCATCATACATCGGGCATTGTGGACGACCATCACACAGGTGATGCACGTGCACACAGATTGTTTTCTCTCTGTCACGACATCGATAAAAGCCTGGACACGACTTGTAAACCGTACAGTCAATCTCATCCTCATGACCGGGACAGTCGATCATGCCATTACACCTGACATAGACAGGGAGACAGTAGCCGTCATTGTGACACGGAAAGTGAGTGTCTGGGCACTGCACGGTGCTTTCTGGTAGAGGGGTCATGGTGAACCCTCCAGGTAGGTCAAAGTTGATTACAGCTGGAGGGCTTATTTCATAAAATGTGTAGTATCTATTACAATTTGTCTCGTCAAAGTTATCTGTACAGTCCTTGTAGCCATCACAGCGTTTCTTCTTATCAAGACACTGTGATAGAAACGAACTGACAAATCAAACAAAGTACTCTTGTCTTCAGGGGACAACACATTCAAGAGACACAGGTTTTTACGCTGATATTTGAAATGTATGCGTTATCTAATTGGAAATGTACAGAATATATCAAAGTTTTGTATTCAGCAAAAAATCAAAACCCTCTAGTTTGTGTCTATGTGTGCGGCTGTGTGTGTGTGTGTGTGTGTGTGTGTGTGTGTGTGTGTGTGTGTGTGTGTGTGTGTGTGTGTGAATTTGCTTGCACATTGTGTGTGTGTGCGTGCGTACGTGCGTGCGTGCGTGTGTGTGTGTGTGTGTGTGTGTGTGTGTGTGTGTGTGTGTGTGTGTGTTAGACATCAAGGTGCTACTTGACCTACCATTTTGTTGTTGCTTTCGTTGTGTTGTTGTTATTGTTGTTGTTGTTGTTGGAATTGTTCCTCCTCTTCCTCCTCCTCCTCCTCCCCCTCTACTTTCTTTTCTTCTTCTTCTTCTTCTTCTTTCTTCTTTTTCTTCTTCTTCTTGTCAACGTTGTGATGATGATGATGATGATGATGATGATGATGATGATGATGATGATGATGGTGATGGTGGTTACTGTTGTTGTTGTTGTTGTTCGTGTTGTTGCAGTTTTTGTTTTTCTTTATCAATATCCTTTATAGGATGATGTTAGAGACAAGTATATCACGACAAACTCCATGAAAACCTCGTTTAGAGATGTTCCGCTTGCTATGATCTTTGAGGTTTTGAAAGAGATTAACATTTTTCATCTGATCTGTGATATTACAGAAGAAAGATTGTTCAAACCTAATGTTCGGTGTGTTTTCAGAAGATGCATTTCAGAGGCCTGTGTGCATGACTTCAACCAAGTGACAGCCCTGATATGGCTCATTGTGGTCGGCTGGGCTATACGCAGCATTACCATACCTTACTTTACCTGTAGCACCCTATGTTGACCCCTGTTCCACTCAGCAAGCTTGACATAGTAGATTTTTTATCTGCCTCCCTCATTCCATCCTTCCTTTCTTCCTATCAGCATGTTGCTTCGGCTGTGCTCTCAACATGAGCAGCACATACGTGTCAAGTATATGTGTGGTTAGATGTTCAAACGCACTATTGTCCAATCGTCCGGGCGATTTGTTTGTTTTCAAATCGCATCCTGAGTTTGGCAAACAGTCTGTTCTCGCTGAGGACGCTTGCTTTGTGTTGGAAAAAGTATTGTGCTAAAATATAGTACTCCGAAGGAGTTCCTTTGCAATCTAATCCTTGTGAGAAGAAATCGTGTGATCTTCAGATATCAATTTATGGATGTCCTTATTCTTCACACAACAGATGACCTAGTAGATAGTCTAAGACTTAGACAACAAATAAGTGTACGCACTTTGTTCACGCACTTTGTCTTCACCGACTGGAAGAAACAATGCTGGGGGGGGGGGGGGGGGGGGGGGGGGAAGAAAAAAAAATTGCATCTGCAAAACAACTGTGAGTTCACAAAATTGAAAAACTTTGTTTTTCAGTGTTGTGTTTTCATGTGTTTATTTGTGATCGATTCATAACTATGATGTACTTGCTGGCATTCAAAGGATCTAAGCATGGATGTCAAGATCAGTACGTGGAGAGGAAATCATACCTCAGCTCTCTGTCTGTCTGCCTGTCTGTCTGTCTGTCTGTCTGTCTCTCTCTCTCTCTCTCTCTCTCTCTCTCTCTCTCTCTCTCTCTCTCTCTCTCTCACTCACACACACACACACACACACACACACACACACACACACACACACACACACGCACGCACGCACGCACGCACGCACGCACACACCCACACACACACACACACACACACACACACACACACACACACACACACACACTTACCAGTAAGATAAGTGAAGCTGTATGAATAAGAACTTTAAGATGGATTGCAGCTTCTGTAATGCCAATGATTGGATATAGATATGGTCGCCTGTAGGTCAGATTGGGCGTGGCCGCCGTGTTTGCGTGTCTGCATGCGTGCGTGCGTGCGTCACGTGCAAGCATGCGGCGCACGTGTGCGCGCGCGCGCGCGCGCGCGCGCGTCTG
>JADBJO010003736.1:187500-190000 GCA_016801955.1 Conus betulinus
ATTTTTGTAATCTCTCCTGATGCCCTGTAAACTGCGCTGTGTGATGTTGCCTTCATTACAGTGAGGTGGAGTGTGTATTTGGCTTTTTGATGCTGTGCAGTATAGACAGGGGTGTGTTCCCTGAGCACCTGACAGACCATACAGCTTGAGCAGAAAATCATAATCCCCAAACAAAAACAGTTTGAGTTTGATTGTCTTGTTTCTCCATGTCATGGACTTCAGTGCTGCCAGCTGTTCTTTGTAAGGATCCATGATTCTCTTCAAATTCTCTGGGCTGTCCTTGCAGTCTACAATGGCCAGGACACAGGTGTTGTGTTTGGAGTTTGGATTGTGAAGATTTGCAATCTGAAGCATCAGTTTAAATGTACCACCCCCATGGTCCCCTCCTATATCTTTACCCCCAGATCTCATCCTGTGGGATTGTATTGTCATGCCAAGTCAGCTTGTTCTCTCTGTCATACTGCTGCAACAGGTTTTCTACCAGCTTTGGAATGTCTTTGATTTTCCCTATTGTTTTTTCTCTTCTTCTTTTTCTGTCTGCCATTCTCATCAACACAAATGAGTTTTCTCTGTACTATTTCAATTTCTCCAAACATAGCTTCTTTCTGTTGTTGTCTTTCTTTTTTCACAGTCAAATGTTAATCCTATACTTCTGAGAAATCTCTTTTGCTGTCTGTACTTTGTCCAGCTCAACCCCAGACTAGTTCTAAGTGCAGACCCCTTGCTTTTTGGTCACTCTCACAGGGCCACATCCAGCAGCATCAAGAATCTTTTTTGTCTGTGGGTGCGAGCAGTTCTTTTGATTTCTGATCCATGTTGTTTGATCACATCATCTCTACTGCTTCCTGAAATATTCATTCTGATCTTCTGTATCATGTGAGATCTTTTCTTTCTCAGAGGAGATGATGATGATGCAAAGCAGAAGATTTACGGGGCTGTCTGATCCTTTTCAACACAATTGGCTGACCCCTTGTTTTGCACCTAACTGTTAAATGGTCACTTGACTGTCGCAGCTTCCTACGTACCAAACGTGTCAGTATTTTTCTTCTTCATCAGTGAGCGGTTTATCAATATCCTCATCATCCGAGTCTAAATAGATCATTTTATTTTTCCGATGTCGGAAAGGCGATAGAGCTACGTCACTGACTTGCGGCGTTTTCGGTGTGATTGGTGATGTTTGTGTGCAGAGTGTTTTGGGTTTTTTAATTGGGGTTGACATAGACTGACAAAATGACGTTGACACACTTTCATCAACGAGCAAGTCGGCTGGATCAAAAGTTTTTGTTGTGCGGGTCTTTTCACTGCCCCTACTCTCGGTTTTAGGGGGACCACCACCTTTGGTTTGTGATTGAAAGCGGCTGCTGCATGTTTTGCACTGACTGATTGACAGCTCTGGATCGAAAGTTGTCCAGATTTCTGACATTTTCTGAATATCAAGTGCAACACGGTCGGTCGTAGTTTTGCAGTCGGACAGGTTGCTAGCGCGTTTCAGCCCTGAGTTTTTTGGTAGCATTTTTCATACAATGGCTGTTGACTGCTTGCCCTCTTCATCATTCAAAATGTCTAAATTGTAACAACGTGAGAGTTCTGCGGCATAGTTTTTTACATAATCTCACACAACACCGTCTATCTTTCTCCTTTCGTAACACGCGTTCTCCACAAACTCGACACATAGAATTTAGTCTAGCACAGTGCACACTGTAATCGTGGTGCTCACTTACCGCTGACTGCTGAGACGCCATGTAAGGAAAACTGATGAGTCACTTACCTCAAACTATACACACAAAACCACACTTTAAAGATTATAATTTCGTTATAAAAAACACACAGACACAAGTTGACTTCACATAATCCTCTGGCAACCCAAAATAAAAACCAAAACATGTGGCATTTAGTTGTATCTGAAGGTTGGAAAACAAACAAAATCGGTCACAAGCACAGCTCTCTGCAAGCATCGCTGAACTCGGTCAGGGTCAGCGGGTCACGCGGGTTGTACTAAATGGTCTAGTCTGGCAAGAAAGGAACAGCCGTGGAGGATCTGTTATGGTATGGGGTGCCTTCAGCCTCCACCACAAGACACCACTCTACCATATTGATGGAAACCTCACAGGCATCCGCTATCGGGATGAAATCCTGGCGCCTTTCGTTGTTCCGACCATGCAACGGATAGGACCCATGGCAGTCTTCCAAGACGACAATGCTCGGCCACATAGGGCCCGGGTGGCCGAAAACTTCATTGTGCAGGCCGGCATCAACAGGATGATCTTCCCGGCGTATAGTCCCGACCTCAATCCCATCGAGCATATGTGGGATGAGTTGGGGAGACGTGTGAAGAGAGAACCATCCACCTCCCAGAGACCGCCAGGATCTCTTCCAAATGCTGCAACTGGAATGGCAGAGAATCCCTCAGAGGGTCATCAGAACACTGGTCAACTCGATGAGGAGTCGCTGCGTGGAATGTCTCGCCAATGGCGGTGGCCACACCCACTATTGAAATGAT
>JADBJO010003736.1:195000-215000 GCA_016801955.1 Conus betulinus
TTGTTTTTTTTTTTCCCTCTAGCATCAAGATCATATAGTATGTTAGCTTAGCGTGGTAATCTGTGCTCCTGCATGCACAGTACACTCAGCCAATAACGGATGCATTTAACTGTTGAATATCTGTACAGGGGAAATCTGTTAGTCTCACCATAAATAAGATCATTAGCGTTCGTCTGTCTACACCCAAAAACATTTTTAACGCAAACAGTTGTACAGATTCACAATGTACGGCAGCATTGTCTAATCCCCACAATTCAGACCTATATTGTACATTGGTTGAATCTGACTATCAAACAATTTGATAAAAACATACAAAGACGTATTATTGAGGATGTACAGCTTTTTCATGATACTGAGCAGCACATTTTTTTGGCCCTGCTTGCAATATCCTTGCACGCACTAACAAAACTGAGACGTGTAGAGAAAAATATACACAAATACTTATAAGCATTCACAGCAGGCATGGGGTTGTAACCAAAAACCACCTTTCTCTTGCACTCAAATAACCACCTTTTCGAAATACAATAATGTTACTTTCGGACAAATATACCTTTAGCTGCGCGATGTAGACTGTTCAGTTGAGTCTGTAAACCAATAACAGTCTCTGATATCATAACCACATCATCAGCTAATAAAAGAATAAACAACTCAAAAGCATCCAAAGTCAGCAGAGCCCCATGTTTTTTCCACCGTTGATCACTTCAATTGCTAACTCATTGATAAAGAGGGAAAATAGAACAGGACTGCAACCATCACCTTGCCTAACCCCCGCTGTGCAGTTAATGTAATCTGTCAGTTTATCCCCACAACGAACTCTAGCGCTAACCGCCTCATGCATGCTTCTGATACATCTATAAAGTTTACCCTTAATACCCATTTTTAATCATGACGGGCCAAAGAAGATTTCTGTTCATCGAATTGAATGCTTTTTTTTCAAAACTCTATAAAAGCAGCATACACTTTTCGATTATGAGAAAACTGCTTCTGAACAAGAGCCATTAAAGTAAACATGTGGTCAACAGTCGAATACCCTTTTTTTTTGAAACCAGCTTGCTGATCACCAGTTATATCGTTTTCCTCAACCCACTCTTGCAATCTCTTATTATTTATCATCATCCCAAATATTTTACTGCTTATGTTACAAAGGCAGATACCTCTATAATTGTTTGAATTATTAGTGTCCCCCTTTTTAAAGATAGGTATTATTATTGACTCCGTCCAGATATCCGGGAATATGCCATAATCAAACAGTTTTTTTTTTTTTTTTTTTAATCATAATAAAATAAGCAAAAACTGCACAACTTGGACAGAACAGTGTTTGAACAGTTCACCAATTATGCCATCGGGGCCCACTGCTTTATTTTTATTTTATTTATTTATTTTTTTAATTGCTAATAATACTTCTTCTTCACTAATGTGATGGTTCATATAGACATCAGACTGATCCTCAACCCCATCTGATTTCGCTCATTGTCAGTATTTACTTCCAACAAAGCTTGGAAATGTTGAAACAACACGTCAGTTGGAATGGTATTTCCAGGCTGTTTCCTTTTTGGCGATATCTTGTGAACTACGGTCCAAAATTCCCTCTGTGAATTTATTGATGCTACTAACTTATCTATTGCTGATTTATTGTATTTCTTTCTCTTTTCTCTTAAGTAAATCCTTATTCTCGCGTCCAGCTATTACATATGCAGCAGTTCTATCAGTGTCTTTTACTGTACGGCGACTTATTCTCAGTAACCTCCTAGCCTTTCTTTTATTAAGAACAAATTCTTGATCATACCAGTCCTTGATTTCCTGTCGTGACCCTGTATACGTTTTTTTCATACATTCAGCACATTTCATTATACATTCGGTAAACATATTCAGTGCATCATTAATATCAACATCTATTAAATTTATGGTAATATCAATACTTTCACTTGACTTTTCATCACATAAGGTATTACTAAACAAAGAAGCGCATTCATCATTCCACACAATTCTTTCAATAACATTGCCTTGACCTGTTTTTTTCTCATATCTGCTAAGACTCCACAGGGAAAAAAAAAAAACATGAAGTGACACAGGAATATGATCAGAATCTATGCGTTCTACAACCTGTAGCTCACAAACATCGCATAACAGAGCAAAAAGTTCATTTGACAATACAAAATAGTCGTTTGACACTGCTCCCGTGATCAGAAACACATGTATAGCAACCTTTGAGGTCGCCTTTACACATACCATTTTAGTATACACAAGTCTAAAGCAGTGCACATGTTTAATAACGATTTTCCGTAACTATTTAAATTTGTATCTTGGGAGCACCGGTTAGTGCTGAGAGACTGACTAGCGTGCCATGTATCAAAAATATTAAACCCGGAAAATTATGAGAGATATTAGAAGTTTCTGCCATTCGAATCACCGTTTAGAATGACATAAACATCATTTGTTATCAACAAGTCAAGTTAAACATTCTTCCAGTACACTAATACCGTTATCTACATCAAAATGGACATAAAAAGGAGAACCCTCTGGAGGAATGTACGAGCAAACATATAAAATACCCTTGTCTATTCCAGATAAGATTTTGTCAATTAAGCAGACAATTAAATTTGGATTATTTACTTCCACGCGCTAACAAAGGAGATAATTAATTTCTTATTAAACAAATTACACCTCCAGGTCGTCTCCCTTGTCTCGTAAATTTAACTGCTGGCTTGAAAAATATTTCAAACCCAAAAAACAAAATCATTTCAACATTCCTCTATAATGTCTCAGTTAAACAAACAAAGTCAAACTGATACAAAAATGAAATAAAATCGGAATCAACAAGTTTTGACATCAAACCCTTAACATTCCATGTCAAAAAAGCAAAAGGTTTCTGTACAATAGGAAAAAACCGTGTTGTTCGTGTATTCACACGTGGTAGCGGACGGCAGCAGTGCCAAACAGGTTTGCCTCGACGATCAGTGCTCATGTGTGACACTGCCACACCAGTGACCGAGAGGTCTACTGGTGTTATGTCACTGAGGTTCCAATTTTCTGTAGTGTTTTTCATCATGTGGCTGGCCAACTCCCTATATTGACTCGGTCAAGTTGCCATGGGAATCGAGGAAGTACTTTTTGCCATCAATAATTAGATGGTCAAAAATCATAGAGGCCCTTTTCCCGTCGGCTCTTGCCTTCTTGAGATAGGGACAGAGGCCACGTCTGATTTCCCTGACACGAAAAGAGAGAAATCCTCGCCAACAAAAAATGTTAGTGCCCTTCAATTTTGCTTTGGCTTTAAGAATTCTGAGCTTTTCTTTGTACGAAGAGCAGCAAGCTATGATAGGAGAGTTATCTTTCGCATATAACCTGTGTACAGGGTCAAACTCGCTTTCCATTGTTACGTCCAATTTGTCTGTAACCAGGTCAAGTAATTTCCCTTCACATTGTTCATTCGTCTCAGTTTAGCGTCTGGGGATACCATAAAAAATATATTATTGCGCTTTGACCGACATTCTAAATCGTCTGTTTTTCTTTCTAATTGCTCTACTTTAGCCAATAGCTCAGAATTTTTTCTCTGCCAACTCCAAGTTTTCTTTCCTCAAATTCTCCACCTCCTCCCGCAGATCATCAAACCCACAATGCATAGCAGCAAACTGATCGCGAAGGTCCTTTAGGCTATTTTCCATTTCAGCAAACTTACAGTCCAGCTTGTTCATCATGTCTGCTATGGTGGGTTGCTGGGGAGAAAAGAGAGTTGTCTGCCTGCCTGGCGTCCAGAGAAGCCCTGGCCCTGTCCATGCTGGTCCTCCGTCCTGTCGTGGCACTCTGGCTGCCCGTCCTCGACTGCCGCACGCTGGTGGGTCCAGGGTTCCGCTCGACGTCTCCGCAGCGTAGTAGCAAACTGCCCCAGAACATCAGCGTGAGGAGCAAGACAAGGGTTACACCAGCAGCTCTGGTTCACGGTGGAACCATGGCAACCCGTTTTTTTGCTGTTTCTCTGTGGCCCTTTTCAACATGAAGTTGACGTAGACAGGTAAAAGGAGCCACAGGATGCCCTGAAGACGAGGGGGGGGGGGGGGGGGGGGGCGGGGAGGGGGGGGGGGAACGCATGGTTTCTCAGTACTTGATGGCGGAAGTACAGGCTCCTGCTCGACTTCAGTCCTCCAACATTGATAAAAACAGTGAGACAGTGTCACAGCGCGATCCACACTCTACAAGCCGCGGCCCCCCCCCCCCCCCCCCCCCCCCCCCCCCCCCCCCGAGAGAGAGAGAGAGAGAGAGAGAGAGAGAGAGAGAGAGAGAGAGAGAGAGAGAGAGACTGACTGACTGGCATCTTTCACTGACATTGGCTAATAGCCTTTTTGTCAGGGGTTGAAATATCTTTTTTTTTTTTTGTTTTTACATAAACGAAAAGAAAACAAAGAGAAACTGCAAAATAGGTGGCTCCACAGCTAAGCAAAATTAAGAAATTATATCCATTTCCATCACTCATTTGTTTTTTCGAAAATCATCCTGACACATCAACCATTCGCTTCACATGCGCACACTGATTCATCCTATCTTCCACCAACTTGCACGCAAGCATTTATATCCTTATCCTCCCCCTTCTTCCCATTCACACATATTCTCTGTACAGTTAATTTATCTGACTTGATATTATGAAAAAACTATTCAATTGAACCATCAAGCTTCAAGGTCAAATAAATATTCTACACAATAAAAATGCAATGTAACTGATATCCTTTCAGTGTTTTGAACTTTTATATATTAATAATTTTCTTCCGCGTGTCTACAGCTTCTGTCACACATTTTGCCAACATCTTTAACAATGTTTTCATCACTTGTTTTGAAAATATTGTTGAGGATTTGACTCTTGACTGTGTTATGATCAAATAGTCGATTTTTTCTTATGTTCCGATAAGCATGACAAGTGAACAAAAAAAATGTAACTCATCTTTTGTAATTGCAATATCATTACACAATGGACATGAATCATCAACAGCATACTCTCCACAAATTACAGAGCCAAAGCAGAAGTCCTGAAAACAGCAGCAGCTCACATCGAGGTCAGCCCCTACGCCAGCCACAACGTTGTCTTCCTGACCGAAACCCTGTCCATCTTGCAAGCCCGTCAGTTCAACAAAGTTCAACGATCTGTCCTCATTTCTCGCCTCCCTCTGCACAAGTCTCACAGTCACCCTGCAGTGGATTCCCTCCCACTGCACACGTTTGTCCGCAGAGGAATCTTTAGTTGAAGACATGGGCAATGACCCTGTCCGCCTATCGGTCGCAGGAGGGGAAGGGATGGAACGGCCGCGGTTTGTTTAAACAGCACACTTTGCTGACAGCTGCCAGCTTCCTCGCGCTTACCTGCCACAAGCTTTCCTCCCCACGCGTAATGTGATACTAGCCGTCTGGCTGATTGTGTGTTGAAAACAGGATGCTGTGTTTCTTCATTAATACTTTGCGCCAGAATGCAACGAACTGTGGTCGATTGATGTCACTGTATTGTAGGGTCTCTGACAGACAGAACGATACCAACCATGAATGGGTCTTCTTTCATACGCATTGCTGACAAGCACCACAAAGATTTGTCAACAACAACAACAACAACAACAACAAAAATTGAAACAGACTAATGAACACACACAAAGTAAAATGAAATCCACTCAGTGGAGAGCATGCATTCCTGAAGCTATCACGCTCAACCTCGAGCATATTGGACATGCATATCTTTCCTTTTAAACTGACAGAAAATTAGTCGCGGGACTCCTGCCTGACAGCCGGTACTGTATGTCATCAACATATTCTTTAAATACTCTCTCTCTCTCTCTCTCTCTCTCTCTCTCTCTATATATATATATATATATATATATATATATATATATATATATATATATATATGTGTGTGTGTGTGTGTGTGTGTGTGTGTGTGTGTGTGTGTGTGTGTGTGTATACAAGAAAAAAAAAAAGACAAGAATAAAAACAACAGTCGGTTCATGTTTCAGACTTGTACTTTTAACACATTTTCGCTGTTAACAGCTTCATCAGGCCAAGGTACAAGAACTGGGATGTCAGTGCATACACATGACTAGTCGGTCGCTCTCTCATTCCTCAGAGAGAGAGAGAGAGAGAGAGAGAGAGAGAGAGAGAGAGAGAGAGAGAGAGAGAGAGAGAGAGATCGTATTTAGAGAATATGTTGATGATCACATTTATAATGTGTGTAGGCCTTAACAAAGGATCGCATCACTTTGTGTAAGACCGGCGAATTCTTATTCTGTTTAGCGGCGTAGAGATCCCAAAACGTCCTAGTTAGTTTTATATAAATTAAAAAAACATTTATTAGTAGCGTGTGGGAATGATAACGATTCGCACTGATAAGAACACACAACCATTTGTGTCAAATGTCCCTAGTCAACTTTCGTTTTCTGAGTAAATGTTTTTAGTAGACAGACTCAGCTGGCTCTGTCGATCCAATTTGGTATAAAACAGAGAAATGTCACGTATTTCTCCGAGTTATTTTCACGACCCCGAGAGAGAGAGAGAGAGAGAGAGAGAGAGAGAGAGAGAGAGAGAGAGAGAGAGAGAGAGAGAGAGAGGAGGAACAGCTCAGCCTCGCCCTGAGTAGGGACTATAACATGCAGTGAAATCAATTAATGTAAAAAATAAATAAAAAAAAAAAAAAAAAAAAAAAAAAAAAGAAGCAAGCAAAGCGGTCATGTAATCATAAAAAAAGAACATCAAATGAAAATAGAAGATAAAAAAAAAAAAAAAAAAAAAATATGAATAATAATTAACAAACACAAAAAAGAAATAAAAATGAGAGTAACAATAATGAAGAGGAAGGAGACAGTGGGGCTAGAGAGTGAGGTGGGCTGGGGGAACATATGTAAGAGTTTTGGTTTGTGGTCATTTTATGTCCTGAGGGCACAAGTAAAAGAAAAAAAAAAAAAAAAGATAGAGGAAGAGGAAGAAAGGGACACGTACAGAAAAAAGTAAAATAAATGATAAAAAAAACAAAAACAACAAAAAAAAACAACAAGAAGAAGAAGAACAACAACAACAAAAAACAACAGCAACAACAAAAATTAAAATCAAACAAACTGGTAGATTAGATACCACAGCAGTGGTTCGCAAATAGGTGACTGAAAATGCACTTACAGTCTAATGTGCACACAACTAATTGCTGTCAGGTTGTACAGGACGAAGTACTGCAAGACTAAAAAACACAATTGTCTATAGGTCCAAGTCTGTTTGGCACAAATGCGTTGCACTTATGGAGCGCTCTCCAATCAGTCACATCCACTGAACGCAGGTATTAGAAACGCAAATTTAGTCTGGCATTCAGTGAAGGCACATATGATTCACGAGCCACACAGTTCAGTCATTTCTGAAACATGGGGCGAAATGTCTTTAGTGACACGAGTGGTTTCGATAGTAAACCAGTAGAACATAAAGTGTTTCAGCACAGCCTACGGTGATCACTGTCAACAATAGATGCCGATGTGAAAAGATAGTTATCACTGCTAAGAACATAATGACACGCACAAGGAGTATCCGAGGATTAGTTCTCAGTCTGGCAAGGAAGGATAAAGTCACACACACACTCTCTCTCTCTCTCTCTCTCTCTCTCTCTCTGTCTCTCACACACACACACACACACACACACACACACACACACACATGCTTATAGCAAGGACTTGTACATATAACACACGTCTAGTTCCCCCAAGTTTTTTTATGGGGCTGGTGGGTGCGGAAGGGATGGTTCTTACAAAGATAGTCTTCACACTGAAGAAAGGCCACAGGCTGTCTGGAGCAATCGCACTGCTTCAGCAATGGCCTGTAGAGGATTAGTGGGGGTGGAGGGAGACACCGCGCCGGGAACAGCGGTGCCATACGTGGGCAGTGGGTGGGGTCCTGTGCTCTGCGCGTTGACGTTAGTCACCGAAGTACTGACAGGGCCGGCCATCGGAATCTGAGAAGCTGGGGCTCTCAACAGGGGGGCGTGGCCTGTGTAGTACTGCGTTGGCGTGACCGCTGAGGCGTAGCGCTGGGACGGTTGAGCAGCGCTGGCCGGAACATGGGGCTGATGGTGTGTTGGCGTGTGTGTTGTATTGACATCTGTGGCTTGCAGCAGGGCGGAGGTGTGTGTAGATGAGGCACTAAACCAGTATTTGATGTTCCATGCTAGTTTGAGTAGACCTTTGTGGCTGATGTCTAGGGGAGATTTGTACATGTCTTTCCTAGGGGCACCACTCCTAGCAAGAAGAATCTTTGTTGTCTACAAATACTGCAGACAGTTCCCTGCATACTGTCTGAAGCTTTAGGTTGGACTGAACAATGGCTGGATTCATTAAATGTCTACCACATGCGGGGATGATGGAAGAGGCCACGACTGTTGCACTGGGGAAGGTCGTTTGACATGAGTAAAGGAGAGTCCTCCATTGGTGTGTTGTAATCTCTCCTCCTTTACAGTCGTTGATTCCTACATGCAAAACAACTCTATCCACATGGGCATTGGGTGGACGGGATTCAAGCCAGTGTTTTATGTCAGAGACCTTGAGACCGGACACACTGATTTTCTGAACTGATTTGAAGCTACCTGTGTTCATTTTATGTGCATCCATGTATTGTGGAATCTCCTATAATCAAACAGTCCGTCTGTTCTTCCAGTGATGTTTGTGGAGACAATGGGGTGGGCTGGGAGTGGCTCTTTGTCTTTTGGAGACATGGACAGGAATGGACTGAGGATCAGGTGCTGATGGCGATGGATCAAAACGATTTGTAACTGGGACGGAGTAGACAGTAGCACTGTCTAACTTGGGAGGGGCGGGATTGGCACAGAGACTGGTGTCAGCTGGGTCAGGGGAAGGGAGGTGGGAAAGGGTGGGAGAGGGGCTGGGTGCAGAGAGTGTTTTTACTTGGACAGAGGTGGGGACTGGGTTGACCGCTGGGTAGTTGGGTAGGGGTGGAGGGCTGGTGGGGGTCTTAGGAGATCTGTGCATCTGTGATGTGTCGTCGCTTTATTCTGACTGGTCCTCTTCAAGGCAGTAGAAAAAAGAACAGGGAGCAGCGGACATGGCAGGTTCACAGGCAGGTTTCAATGGGGGCTGCTCATGAGAAGAACTGGTGGCAAGCTGCTTCTTGAGATCTGTAATCATTCTTTTATGCTCGCCAAGATCTGATTTCAATTTGTGATTTTCATTTTCTAATGTTTTAACTTTAGTAGATAGTGATTTGCATAGATCTTCAAGGGACTCTAGTTTCTCTTTGGCAAAGCATTTGAGTTCATTTTTTATCTGTTCTTTGAAATCTAGAATATGGCTTTGAACAATATGTTCTGCATCCGACAAGGGGTGTGTGTTGTAGTCCACATTTTCTTTCAACGTATGCAGTGACCTGATGACTTTTGGTGATGTGGTCACTTTGACAGGGTGGCGAATGAATCTGTTTGACGATCTTCGTCGATGGGCTCGTTTGACACTGTGGTGATCTATGTCTGGTCGTAGTTCTGCCGTTTTTTTTTTGACATTTGTGTGGTGATCTAGTTTAGTGGATTCAGATACTGTAGGTATTGGACTGGTACATGTATGACGGTCTTTCAGATCAGGGAAGGGTAAAGCTTGGATTTTTTCATGAAAAGTTTTGTCAGTGTCAGCTGCTAAGTCGCTGGCTGAAAGATGACCTACAATTGGGCTAATTTGGTCAATTTCCTCAACACCAAAACGTAGGACAGCCGGCACCTTGCAATAGCACTGTTCCCTCAACATCTTCACCACTCTTAACATAGAGTGTGATAACTACTATCTGACGCCCCTGAACTAATAATCTTATAACAGTTTTGGCGAAGTTAGATGATAGTGGGGCGCACAGATTGATTGGGGAAGTCTCACTGATGTTGATGGCACATTCGTCAAGGTCCCTTGACTCTACGTTGACTGAGAAATGGCTGGGTAGATTGTCAGGGTGGTATCTGTGAAGGAGGCACTGCCTCCATGTGGCAACTTCTCGTCTGCTACAGTGGAATTATTTTCTGTAGTGGATCAGCAGTGTCACAGAGAGTATGCTTGTGTGAGGGGGGTCCTTGGATACTGGTGCAGGCCCCGTGAGGTCGGAGCCTGCAGTGGGCGTGTCACACATGGTTGTTTACATGGTTAAACGACACTAGAAAGAACAACACAATATTAGAGAGTATCACTCAGTCTCATTACGCCATGCGGCAGCACAGTCTTGCCAGTCAGCTACATAGTACAAAGTATTTCCAGCTGTGTGCTGGCCTCATTCCTACCTTCTGCGCGTTACATGCTGTTGGCTTGCTGGCTCGCGCTGCGTGGTCAGTGGCGGCAGATAAGGAGGGAACCACACACAATCACAAACAAATAGACTAGAATATTTCACTTTGTGCACTCAGTAGAAGCACCACGCTTTCAGAGGTGTAAGTACTGAACTAAAAGAATCATTGCGTGTAAAAAATTAAGCACTCCATCCCGTGAATCACAGAATATCCGAAAATTCAGGACAGTGATGTGAAGCGTGTCTGTCGATCACAAGCGAGAGCGAGAGAGAGAGAGAGAGCTGTCAGCCACACAAGGAGTGACAGCAGCCCAAGACTGGGCACATGAGTTTCACTTTGATCTGCTAGCTGATACTATCCCTTGCTGTTGAACTGAAAGCTGACATAGTTAGCAAAGTACTGAGGGGGCAACAGAATATCAGTTGAAGACCAGTTTCCATAGATTGTTATTGTATTTTACCATTGACTGTTTTTGAGTGGTGTTGATAGTTTGATGTCTTTATCATTTATGTTTAGCTGTTGACAAATGCTCACTGTATGATACTGTTCATTAATTAAAGGGAAGAAAATCATTGATGTTGTTTATTGAAAAAAAAGATATTGTCACCCTTACATCTCACTTTGGTGACAACAGTGTTTTCAGTTCATTTTCCCTGGGTTTCTATCCAATGCAGTCAACTTATTATTTTGGGAATTATCTATGACATTGCTGGGTCTGTGGTGATTGTCCCTGGGTTTCTATCAAATGCAATACACTGTTTGTATCGGGATTTATTTGAGGCATTCTAAGTGCTGGATGCAGTTCTTCAACAGACGGCTTGAGTGAGACAAGACCATCTTGGATGTCTTCATGGCATGGTCTTGGCGTTACTTGGTGGTCTGTCTGCCTGTTGCATGGTCACCCAATTTACTGCAGCGTTGTAGTCCCACCTGTGTACTAACAGCTCCCATCTGTGTGCCAGTGGGTCAGTGGCAAGCATGTGTGGGCAGTGGGTTCACATGGGCGATGTTATAGCGCATAACCCCGCCCATGTTTGCTGCCCAGACTCCCTTGTCTCCTGTCTATTAAGTTACGTTGGTGCCAACAGTGATGTGTGTGCCGTCCGTCGTTGCTGAGGCCCAGTGAATATGTCATGACATTGTAGAGTTCAGTGTTGGCTGGTGGACAGGACTGACAATGTAACGGCCTGTGTCCGTAGATCGCTGGCGCCAGTATATGCGAGGTTGGTATCAGGTCTTTGTGGGCATGAGAGAGCATTTTGTTGTTGAAGTCTTTGCCATGCTAACATGTAGGATATATGAGCGCCTGAGTCTTCTCTCCTCTGCAGGGCAGAAACATGCAGGATGAGGAGATAAGCGAGACTGCAACCTCTGAGCTCATGGTGTTGCTGGCTGATCATCTTTCCCCCCTGCACAATGTCAGTGCTGCTTTCGCTGTCATCGGCACTCCCGTAGCTTACAGACCGTCTGCTAGACTTTTGCTTGGTGACATCGTCTTAGGTCTTGGACAAAGTTTCAGTTGTTGAGGACTGTATTGGCTGGTGTCACTGTGTGGGAGAGCTGGAGACTGGTGCAGGCTGTTTGAGTAGAGTGGTAGGGCTTGGACAGGGGCTGTCATCAGTGGTCTACACAGCTGTGGCATTTAGCGCTGTGCGTGCTGTTACCGCCCCTCCATTGCGGAGTATGGATGTTGTGCACTACAGTTCCTGCTGCATTGTGCTCAGAAGTTGGTCGATTACGCCGTTTTTAACACAGCTTTGGTCGTACATTTTGACACCACTTGCAAGGACAGTCTTTGGATCGCTCTTTCAAGACCGTGCAAGGTGCTTGTCAGGGAGTGGGGGGTTGACTGAAAAGTGTGTGTGTAGTGAGGTCTTCAGCGATGGTCTCTGCTTCGTTCACACACATCTTTTTTGTTGTTGTTGTTGTAGTCTGGTACGGTGTCCTCATAAGTTTCATTTCCTCTTCCACACTATCATCAACTATCGGTCCACAGGGTTTGCATGCGTATCTTCTCTGGGATTTTAAGACCATACATACATAGTAGCATGGTAGTTTTGTGCATAACATTCACAGGACTTTCTTTTCGTTTGTCATTTTGTTTTGTGCTGCACATGCTGTACACATTATCGTCGTCCTTTTCTGGGGTTTTTTTTTTTTTTTTTTTTCAAACAAACATGCACACAAAAGAAAAGACATATGTATCATAATAATTGTACAAAAACACAGAAGACAGGCACAATAAGAGAACAGACATGCATGCCCCCCCCCCCCCCCCCCCCTCCCGAAAACAACAACAGCAGCAACAACAACAAAGAAACAAACACACAAACAAAAGAGAAAAAAAAAAAGTCGCAGACACACACAGGAACATACATAAATTGAATTATATGCAGGATATATATGCGTGAACTTACACACACACACACACACACACACACACACACACACACACACACACACACACACACACACACACACACACACACACACACACAAATGAGTAGCGTCAGAAACGAGGGGAAAAAAAACAAAACAAAACAAAAAAAACAAAAAAACGAACAATCAAACAAAACAAGGGGTGGCAGGCGCGAGATGCTGAGAGAGAGGGGGAAAAATGTTAAGATGGATAATTACAACAAAAGTTGGGACCATGTGTACATATATAAGCGTTGTTTAAAAAAAAAGTCACAATAAAGCTAAGAAATGATAGAGGAATAGGGAAACCAGGTTTTGTCAAATTGATCTGAATCATAGTTCAGAAAGGCTAAGTATTTTTCCAGTTTAAATCTGTAGCTTAAGATTGTTAGGAAAACATGAAGGTCTGGGTGGTTATTTTGTAGTTTACATTTGTAAACATAAAACTTTGCAAATAGCAAAATAAAGTTAAGAATTTTGTCAGTTTCCACATTATGTTTCACTCCCAACAGAACTAACTCTTTCTCAAAAAACAGATTAGCGCAGTGCTGACATTTATCCATTAGCAGGTTTTGAAGATTTCTCCAAAACCGCTGCACAACATTACAGTCAAAAAGCATGTGTGTAATCGTCTGTTGTTCATGATCACAAAAGTTACATAATGGTGAATCAACAATTTTGCATTGAAATAGGTATTTCTGGGTTGGCAGCAATCTATATAGAAGTCGACATTGGAACCATCTAAGCTGGACGTCAGTAGAAACTTTGTAACTTTGAAGGAATATTTGTTTCCAATTCAGATTTACAAAAAATATTATTCCATTTATTAATAGCAGCGGGAGAGGCATTATTTTCATTTAAAGTTTTTTTTTTGTACATATTTGTTGCCTCTTTTAATGCAAAACCAGGCTTTTTTGGTCTAAGAGTTTATATTGGTTAGTTATGATAATATTAATTTTTGGCAATAGTTGCGAATGGCATTTATTATGCCTTCATACAAGAGAAAGTTTGTTCTTATACCTTGATAATTAATTAAAAATTCATGGAAGGTCATCCAATGCCCATTTTCATTAATCAAGTGTTTAATGAAGAAGAAAATGCCATGATTACATTACACCATTCCTGTACACAAAAAATACTTTTTTTATCTCTTAAAATTTTAATATTGTAATGAATACACTCTGACATGAAGTCATGTACTGTGGTTGGGCAGCACTTTGAACACAGTTTCTTGTAGTGTTTCATCATCACATCATTCCAGAATGGGTTATTGACCTCTTGCATAATAACATTAGCAAATTCAGCACCAAAGTTTTTCATATTTGTCCAGCTTAGGGAACATATTAATGGCAAATTCCCACCAACCCGACTCATACGTTAATCTTCTCAGCCAACTTATCTTCATAAAAAAAAAAATTTTTTTTTTTTACATTTTACATTTTTAGTCCACCTTCACAGTACTGTTTTTGAACCACAGATTTTTTTTTTTTATTTTACCTTTTTTTTATACTGTTCCATAAGAAACTATACAATTCTTTTTTTCTAAAGCAACAATAAAATCCTCTGGGGGGGTCTGGTAGGTTAATCAATAAATGAACAATTTTACAAAATGCCAAAGTTTTAATAACAGTTTATTTTCCAAAAGGAGTTATATTTCTTTTTTTTTTTTTTTCCAAAAAGCTAGGACTCTTTTTATTTCAAAAAGTTTATCTTCAAAATTAATCTGTACAATAATATTTGTGTTAGTGGACAATTTGATACCAAGAATTTTGAAAGTACCTGGATCCCAAACAAAATTTTTGTCTCTCATAAATAAATCTAATTCCACAATTCTTTCTACTCCCCAACCATATTACTTGTGACTTGTCAACATTGATTTTTAAACCTGAAATTTGTGAAAATTTAGTACGGACAGATACCGCCTCATTAAAAGATCTTTCTGAACCGTATGAACATAAACTAGTGTCGTCAGCAAATTTTGACAGTAATGTTTCCTTGTTAACAACTTTAATTCCTTTAATATTCTCATTAGAGCGAATCATTAATGACAGGACCTCAGCACAAGTTAGGTATAGATAAGGGGATAATGGGTCCCCCTGCCTCACCCCTCTCTCAATCGGAAACCATGGGGAGTACTGGCCATTGACAGAAATACAGGTAGAAATTTGTGAATAAAATGTTCTTATCCAATTTATTAAGTCGGGTCCAAACTTGAAAAATTTAAGACAGTTATGTAAGAACGACCATGAGACACTATCAAACGCCTTCTCAAAGTCAACTAAAAAGAGAGCATACTTGGAATATTTTCCTTATCAGTGTACAATAACATATCATACATCAATCCTATATTCTCTCCAATAGATCTGCCCTTCAAAAAGCCTCTTTGACTCTCACGTATAATGTTTGGATGAACATTTTTCAATCGATTGGCAACACAAGCAGAAGCTATCTTATATGTGGTGTTCAACAAAGAGATGGGGCGCCAGTTTTTTCACAAATCTTTTCGGCTTCCCTTCCTTGGGGATACATATTATGGTTCCCTGTCGCTGGGTAGTTGATAATTGGCCTTTAGCAAAACCTTCATTTATTGAACGTACAAGGAAAGTTCCAATATCTACACAGAAAAACTTTAAAAAATTCAACGGTAAACCCATCAGGCCCAGGGCTCTTAAAATTTGTCATCTGTTTTCAGAGCTGTAGCTGCCTCTTCTAGTGTAATCAACCCCTCTAATGAGGAGCTCTCCTCCTCGGATAATACTGAAGCATCTGGAAGCTCTTCAGAAATATTTATATCAGTTACATCTCTAAAGCTGTATAATTGTTCATAAAAAAAATATCTCAAGGAGGATATTTTTTTTGTTCAGAAATGACTGAACCATCCTCTTTTTTAAAAAAAAAGGGATAGATTTATCAAGAAAATTTCTATTTTCCAGAGTGCAAAAATATTTATTCACTTTTTTTCCCCTTGACTTAGCCAGTGAACTCCCGAGCGCATTGCCATGCCTTCAAGTCTGTGATTCCTGATTTCTTGCAATTCTGTTTTTAGGTTTTCTAAATGAGGAATAGTTTCTTCTTGTAAATTCTGTTCAATGTTTTTTATTTTTGTTTCTAGGTCATATTCTCTTTGAGTATCCATTTTTTTTTTTCTTATAAGTACAAAAGAGATTGTTTTGCCCCTTATTTCAAGCATTAATGTCTCAAAAAGAGCTGATCTTCAATTTGAAAAGAGAGGTTTTCATTACTAATTCTATGCATGGCCGCTCCCTACCAGCTTGCTAACTGCGCTGTACATAGCGCTGCCTGTCAGCTGTTTACACAACGAGTCTAGCAGCATATGTTTTCGGCACTGCTGAGCGGCCGTTAAAAGCGGGTTGTCAGTTTGACAATTTGTTGTTGTCGTGAAGAATATAATACTTATACGCTCCTGAGATGACTGTATTGGCGAATTGCAGACAACTGTTTTAATACCAAACTCGACTAGGTTTATTTTCCTGCAGAGAACGAAGAAACAGCATGAAATTGTGTATTAAGTGGTCAGGCGGCATTACAACAATGACAATACACACAAAGTCGATCACAACTAACTCACATCAGCGCTTAATGGCAAGACTATTTTCCCTCATGATTAGTACACAAGTTTTATACATGCCTCTGCTCAGACTACAGCAACAAAAAAGTCGGATTAGAAGTGTTTAAAGCTTGTTTGTTCCAAAATGCGCAATGTAACTGACAACGGCAGTTTCATGCAGCTGAACTTTGGCAGCCACACGCACGTGACATGACCAAAGTCTCAAGGTTTGCATCAAACTAGTGATTTTTTTTTTTTTTTTGCGAACAATTCTAACCCTGTATTTCTTCTGTTATAAAATGCAAAATCAAATACAGTCTTTTGATTTTTTTTCATCACACACACACACACACACACACACACACACGCGCGCGCGCGCGCGCGCGCGCGCGCGTGCGCGCACGCACTCACTATGACGGGGTACGCACACTGGGTATGACTATATGCTACAAAAAAGTGTGTGTGCGTGTGTGTGTGTGTGTGTGTGTGTGTGTGTGTGTGTGTGTGTGTGTGTGTGTGTGTGTGTGTGCGCGCGCGCATGTGTTTATGTGGCATGCGCGCGTGCGTGAGAGCGTGCGTGCGCGTGTGTGTGTGAACACGCAAACGCATTCCTGCTTTTTCAAAAGATCGGAGACGGTGTGTAAGCTGTGCGCATAAGAAAATCAAGTAATATGGCATCTTCCAAGTCCCCGGCTGACCTATAGAACACACAGTGCCTGTGCCCAAGAGACAGCACTATGAGCTGTATAGATAACACATGTCCAACTAGCTCACACACGCGTCAGTATCCCCCACTGGAGAAGACCAGTGAACCAGCTGCAAACAGAGTTCGCTTGTTGACCCTGGCCCTCGAAATAGAAAACCCAGCGCTCGCTGCACACACAACGGTGTCAGATACACACACATAGGAACCTGAGGTTTAACTTCACAGCTAGCTATTCTGTGCAAGAATGGCCTGCGCTGAAATGAAGAGAAGGGATGTGTGTGTGTGGGGGGGGGGGGGGGGGGGGGGGGGGGGGGGGGGGGGGGGGGGGGGGGGGGGGGTTTAGATGAGATGCCCCTGCCGAGGATATTGTGAGAGAGGACAGGAGAGTGGGATTTGATGGCTGGCAGATGTAACTCTGGAAAAATAAAATGTTTTTTCATTTACTTGTCTCTCATTCATTTAAAAGAAAAAACTAAAACATAAACAGACTCTCTTACTTGAAAGAAAACATAAACAAGAAAGAGAGACACACACACACACGCACACGCATGCACGCGCCCGCGCACACACACACACACACACACACACACACACACACACACACATATATATATATATATATATATATATATATATATATATATATATATACATAAATATAAACATGCAATACTCACTGTTTCAGTTCTGCTGTCTCAGGAACTGTATCCTGGCATTCCTTAGCCAAAAAACATGATTTGCCTGTAGCATGCCTTTTTACATGTGCCTGTAGCATGCCTTTTTACATGATTTGCCTGTAGCATGCCTTTTTACATGATTTGCTAGCATGCCTTTTTACATGAGGTGCCTGTAGCATGCCTTTTTACATGATGTGTCTGTAGCATGCCTTTTTACATGATGTGCCTGTAGCATGCTTCATTTCTACCACTGATACAGTGGTCAGCAGTCAAAAATCTGATATGCATGTAACATGCATTGTGGTACAAACCTTACAACACACCTCTCTCTCACACACACACACCACACACACACACACACACACACACACACACACACACACACACACACAAGAGAGAGAGAGAGAGAGAGAGAGAGAGAGAGAGAGAGAGAGAGAGAGCACAGAATCAAAACAGAAGAAATGTAAAGGATTGCATGCACACAGATTAATGTGGATACAAGTTGAAAACAGAACAAATTTACAGGATTTGCACACACACACACACACACACACACACACACACACACACACACACACACACACACACAGAGTCACAGACACAGAACACACACACACACACACACACACACACACACACACACACACACACACACACCATGCTAATACTCACATTTGGGATTCCTTCATGTTGTCCAAAGCATGTACATCTTAATCACACCGTCTATGCCACAATTGTTCACTAATCACGCATTACTTTGGCACAAGCTTTGTGCACTTGTCGCTTTTTACAAAGTCACCCCTTTGCTGCTTGTGTTGCCTAATATGTAGAAGTGTATGTGTGCTTCTCTCACTCCAGATCAACAGTTCATGATCAGTTGACAATAAGATATTAAATAATTTTGTGATATGCTCCCTCAAAATCTGTCGCAGAAGTGAATTCATACTTTGTACGTATACAAACATAGTAATTCGATAAACATGTAAAAACACTGGGAGCCGGAGGGATGGGGGCGCGCACACACACACACACACACACACACACACACACACACACTGTCTGAGTGCATGTACAGTGAACAGGAGCATTATTACCGTTTATTAACTTTACGCTGCTTCTGCTGGGCCAGTGGCATCAGACCTTGAAGAAGGGGGGAGACAATAGCCATGTGCTCTGACATCATGACACGCAATTTCTCCTGCTCTGTTTTTAGACCCCACACCCTTCTCTTTAGCAGATTGATAACTGCATGTGTTTCCTCACCCCCTTGTTCCCCATGCAGAGCCAGTCCAAAATGATGAAGATGGGATGAAAGGAACACAATGGTTTTCCAAGATATGCTGCTTTGGGATGATGCGAGACTGGGGGAATTCTTTTCTAAAGAAAGACATGTATTGTTTGATATCACTATCCAGTGTGTCAATGTCACTCTCAGTCATGGGTTTTTGATGTGAGATTTTTGTGTGGATGTGTGAGAATAGTGTATTCAGCATTTTGAATCTGTTAGATATACTCCTAGCTCTGAGCAGGATAGCCTTCTCTTGAGTCAGCTCAGCTGTTTTGCTGACAACACTTTCACATAAATGTGTAATTGTCTCTGGCTTCAAATATTTGTTGCAGTGGTTGCCTATAAATGACTTGCCATGATAGGCCTGCTTGTGGATTTTTTTCTGATGCAGGGCAACATCTAAATGCTGTGTGACAGGACCTGACAAGCGTGGAAGATAAAGCTGTGATTTCCTGTCTTCTATTTCGCTTCTTCTTTCTCATGTACCTGCTCCATCAGTTCTTGTTGTTCTTGCTGAAAAACACTCAGGGGTGTGCTGTCATCATCAGGCTCATTAAACACTATTCTTGATTCTAGTTGCCTTTTCTCTACTTCTAAAAAGATTCATCTCTTTCAGTTTGTCAACAAGTCAGAAAAGGCTGACTTTGTCTCTATATCTGTTTTGTCTTCAGCTGCAAAGGATTCTGCAATTTCCTTATCTAGAGCATGGCACTCACCTTCCAGTAGGTCATGGTGCTTTTTTACCACTCCCAGAAGAATGTGCAGATAGGGAGGTGCTACATGGTTGAGTGTAATGTCAATGATAGGTTTTCTGATGACATTATTGTGCAGCTTGGCAATTTTTCTTTTGGAATTTCGAATTTTTGTAATCTCTCCTGATGCCCTGTAAGCTGCGCTGTGTGATGTTGCCTTCATTACAGTGAGGAGGGGTGTGTATTTGGCTTTTTGATGCTGTGCAGTATAGGCAGGGGTGTGTTCCCTGAGCACCTGACAGACCATACAGCTTGAGCAGAAAATCATAATCCCCAAAAAAAAAACAGTTTGATCGTTGTTTTTCTCCATGTCAT
>JADBJO010003736.1:222500-230937 GCA_016801955.1 Conus betulinus
GGCTCTATGTATGATATATATTTTTTTAGACCTGTTGGGGTATTCCTTGTTGGAATCTATAAGAATTTCATCAGTAACAGGTTTTTGTTTTCTTTTTTTTTTTTTTTTTTTTTTTTTTTTGAGCAATCTTTTTCCTAGCTTTATTTATCAAATTTCCAATATGCTTTTTCCAGTTCAGCTTTTGTGTTAAAACACTCCTAAGAACTTGGCTGTTTGCTTATATTGTAGTAGAACATTGTCGTCAAGAATAAGGCTGGACAGAGCCTTTGGGTTTTCGCCATTATTAAAAAGCAATAAACAAGTTTTCTCACCAGATAATTCAAGACCGTTCTCTTTCATGTAAACAGACAATCTGTCCAATTCTCCTTAATACATGTCTGTACACATTTTACTGCCCTTTTATTCGAGTGCTTCCTTAATGAAGTATTAATCCAAATGGCAATATCATCTGCATACTGCACTACATTGGTGGTTTTTGACAATGCCTTTGGGAGATCATGTATAAGGATCGTAAAATAAAGGTGCAGTAACAGAACCCTGAAGAATGCCCATATCTATTTTCCTGAATGATGAATATATTTTTTTTCCAATTTCGTGTACATATATTTCTTCCTTCTAGAAAGAGTTTTTTTGTTGTTTTTTTTTTTTTTTTTTTTAATCATACAGATTCCCAGAAATACCAATATTTTCAGTTTATACAATAATCGAGCGTGCCAAACACTGTCTTATGCTTTCTTTACATGAAAGAATGTAGCTAGTGTACTTTTTTCTGCGTGAAAATTGCTTTTTTATAAGAGAAGTTAGTTTCACTAAATGATCAGTTGTGCAACGCCCTTTTCTGAATCCAGCTTGCTGGACTGGAATAATGTCATTTTTTTCCCACAATAATATAATAAACGTGTTTGTACAACTTCTTCAAGAAGTTTACCAACATGGGATGTTAAGGCAATGGGTCTATAGCTATTTACAGATGTTCTTGGTTTACCTTCTTTTGGTACTGGCGCTACCACTGAATTTTCCAGATTGTAGGAATAGTGCCGTACGTCCAACATTTTTGGAACAACGAATGTAGTAATATTTTCCACGAAGAAGGCAAGTGACGAAGAAGCTCGTAAGAAATACCATCTAGGCCCACTGCTGAATCATAAGATGTAATGGATTCTATCGCTTCAAGAAGTTCTGATGATTGTAATGGAGAATTTAAGTAGTTATTAGTGTCTGGTATGGGACTCTTATATTGTTCTTTTTGTTCCTCTTTATGTCTATGGTACTTGATTTCTGCTGGAAGATTTACAGCTCGACTATTTTCCGAAAAAAAAATGGGAGAAAGCTTCTGCTTTATCCATTGTGCTTGGAAATTCTTTTGTTAATTTTACAGGGTAAGCTTCTGTTTTGTAACATTTTTTCATTCGTTTAACTTTTTTTTCCAACTTTAAACATATCCTTCGATTCTTTTACTTTCGGTCTCACAAAATTCTGCCCAGTATTTCTTTTTAGCTTGAGCAATAATTCTATTGCATTTGTCTTTTCTTGCTTCATAAAGACAAAATTTTCTTCTGTTTTATTTCGTAACCAAACCTTGTAACTTTTTCGCTTTGATTTAACAGCTAGTCTACATTCTTCTGTCCACCATACATTACCCACATATTCACCAATCTTTTTAGATTTACATTTAGGGATAGAATGCTCGGCTGCTAACAGTATGACTTTGCTGAAATTAGAGTAAAATAAATTAACATCATCGTTCTCAATAAATGTTGTGTTATACGATGCAAGAAAAATCTGGTAGGCATCCCAGTTGGCAAGATTTTGATTAAACTTTGGAATTTTGTCTTCGATGTCTGTTATCATCATATTTATGTCATCATCAAAGATTATAGTAGTGGGGAGGTGATCACTTCCCAAACAATCTTCTCCTATAGACCAATTACAGTTTACTGCAATACTAGGTGAAACTAAGGGATAAATCTATCGCGCTAGGTTTGTGAGTTGAAACATCTGGAATTCTTGTGATTCAACCATCATTTAATAAAACTAAAGAGGAATCAGTAATATTTTCAACGAATCTGTTGGATGAAACTTTAGAACACTCAGAATCCCAAAAGGGTGCATGAGCATTAAAGTCGCCAACAACGATCCATTTCTTACTTGTTAATTTGTATTCTTCAGCCAGCAGTCTGTGTTATCCTCTTGGGGTCCATTAGGATAATATACAGAAAGTACATTGTAAACTGTGTCTTTGTTCACTTTGATTACAGCACCTGTAACAAATACACCTTCATCTTCCTGCGGCACCGGAAATGGAACGATCCTAGTAAATTCCAGGTCCCGTCTGATGTAAAGAGCAGTCTGAACTTTTTTGTTTGATTCACTGACTGTGTAAAGTGGAGGGTAGAAACAATTCTCCAAATTAGGTAGTCTGTGCTTTTCCACATTCAGAGACTGAAGTGCTAGCACAGAGTGGTTTCCCTCCAGAACATGATTTTCAAAAGATAATAGGTTACTGGGAAGTGATCTGGCATTCCATTGAAAATGTTTTGAAACAATCGTTTTGCTTAGCTTTCATGGCAAACTGCAAGTTGTAACATAACTGCTGTTATGCAAATTATAGCTTTCACGGCACATTCTCCACCAAACAAGATTGACTGATATTGAGAGTGACCTATTACAGTAGTAATAAATAGGAAATAGCCCACATTGGCGAACATCTTCTTAACAAATAAACTATACATTAAAGAAAACACGAAAAGAACAATGTTATAAAAAAAAAAAAAACCAATATCTGAATAGCGCACTACTACGTATACTGACTATGAGAACAATGAAGGCTATGAACACTCGTTATTTCGGGGAACTTGTATGTCTCAAAAGTGCAGGTCTGACCTCAAGTAACACTTGCAATGACGATTTGTGGTGTGCCTTCACAAAACAGAATACCCAGGTGTATCTAACATACAAGCCAACATAATGCATACATTTATACTCAGGCATACATACAGCCGCACACACACCACACACACACACACACACACACACACACACATACACACACGCGCGCGCGCGCGCGCGCGCGCGCGCGCACACACACACACACACACACACACACACACACACACACACACACACACACACACACACACACACACATGTTCTCATCAGTGCATAACACACACACACACACACACACACACACACACACACACACACACACACACGCCCGCATCACACACACACACACACACACACACACACACACACACACACACACACACACATTCACATTCACATTCACATATTAACTACAGCTCAAAATATACATTATCGAGGCAGTCACCAGTGGGGGTACCAAAAACCCCTCCAGTCAAAGAACCCCATATGCAGCTGAAAGTACGATTTGAAACGTCGCTTGGGCTGATTCCAGAAAAGACCGTGAAGATGTCTGCCCAAGTTTCCGGCCAGCACTGACGCCCCTCGTTGGTTGAGGTGAAGCTGATCCCAGAGACCTCTCGACTGCAGGTTCTCGTGACTGATGAAAGAGATATTTCTTGTTCTGCACCAGCTCGGCGAACACCAAGGCGTTATAAAGTCTCTTTTTGCATTCAGGGAAGGATCTTTGACTGGCGAAATTTTGCTTATAACAACTTTCACTTTCTGATGCTCAGACTGTAACTTGCGCATGGCAGCAACAAAGACTTCACTGGCAGCCTGAGGGGTCTTGTTTCTCAGGAATGTTGATGCCACAGTGCAACACGACAGCATCGAGTTCTTGGTAAGCGTTTACAGCAGATCTAGCAGCTCTTCAAATAATCCATAGATAGGCATTTACGTTTGATGACACGAAGTCCAACACTAGAACACTGGAAATGGGTCTTCCACAAGGATCAGTATTATCTCCAATTTTATTCAATATCCTAATTGCAGATATAACAAAAGACTTATCCGAAGACATAGTTTTAGTTCAATGTGCTGACGACATATGTTTGTGGATGAAAGTCACTATGAAAAAAAAAACCCCATTAAGATCATTAAATTACATAAAGATCAAATATCAACATGAATTAAACAAAATCAGTAGTTTCTTACATGAAAATGGATTGACACTCTCAGCAGAAAAAAAACAAATCTAATGCTTTTTAACTCTGGATATGACCCAGAGAAACTTCCACAATTTACCCTGAATGGGTCAGCCTTACAATACGTCAAATCTGTTAAATTCCTAGTAGTATAAAATCAAAACTCTCATGGAACCAACATATTTAATTGTCAAGGTCAAGTGACCTAGGGGTTAGGAAGGAGACGGAGTAAGTGGCGGAGAAAGGAACACAGTCGACACCCCAAACTCCCGACACCAGGAAACGCAGGGGTAAATTCAAAAGAACATTTATTTCGACAACACTGACAAATATTCTCATTCACACAGATATGGGACGAGGGAAAACTAAAGAAGAAAAGAGGACAGACGAGGAGCAAGTTCTGAGAAGGTGGGAATTAGAGAAGAAGGATAGATGCCTACCAGAACTATCTACTTAAGGGGGCAAAGTAACCCCAATACACCCTTCCCCAGAACCCGGGTCACCCGCCTATTGTTTGCCCTAAATCCCACTAATCGCTATGTGCCTCCAAGTAAAAGAAGAAAAAGCGAGGAACACACCTACACATTAATTCACAGGACAACAACACAATTCAATCCCTTTCACACTAATGCCTTCCATACTCCATTCATTTCAAAATAGTCTTCCATTCATACTGCCTGGCTGGCACACAGCTGCTTCCACGCCTTCTACACCACAGCTTAAAGTCACTCAGCTCATCTGTCAAGGGAGCCCAGGACCCACGTCTCGCAGTAGATGCCTTGGGGGACTGCTCCCCGTGCCTGAGTCCGTCAGCTGCGTCGCCGGTTCAGGTAGTAGATGCCTTGGAGGACTGCTCCCCGGTGCCTGAGTCCGACAGCTGCGTAGCCGGTTCAGGTCCCCCGCTGCTGGCTCAGCTGCCAGTCGCCAAGGTAACCGAGCCAGCCTCCCAGCGACCTGCCTTGGTAGAAGGCGCTGAAATGCGCCAAACCAAAACCAAAAAAAAACAAAAACAAAAAAACCGCCCTGCGGCGAAGATCAGTGTCTTTCAGAGAAACAGAAGAATCCAGGGAGCGAGGAGGAGAAACCCTAGAGGTGGGTGGAGTTTGATTTTTCAAACGAAAGTTTACAAAAACAAAAAAAAAAGCAGTTTCTGAAAACAGGTACGAAACCCTCAAACTGACCAATACAATATACAATACAATTTACAATATCATTTACATTCTGAACAAAATGTTCCACCAAGCAAATAAAATCAAACAAATAAAATCAAAAACAAAAAAAAGAAAAATCAGAACCAGAAAGTTTGGATTGCGGTCCATTAATTCAATATTCCAGCACATGAAAAAGAAAAGAAAAGAAAAGGAAAAGGTGTGCGCCTGTTATTATTTACAACTCCCTGTTACGGCCATTTCTGTTGATGAAAACACTCTCCACTGTCACTTGCGATCATCACTCTTGGATGTAGAAGCACCGAACACAAATTCGTCCGTACGAGATGCACCGAACACAAATTCATCCAGTGTGCGATTTTTTTTTTTTTTTTTTTTTTTTTTTTTTTTTTTATTTTTTTTTTTTTTTTTTTAACTATAAGTGTGCTGAGAACTCGTCGGCGTGAGACGTGTTTTTCGACTTTTCTCCGTATTGCACGTGCTCGTCAAACGTTGAGCTTTGAACTGTGTTCGCGCAGCAGAGGCTTACAGTCGGGAAGGAACCCGTTTGCTTCCCTTCTCTTTTCGCTGTACTCCTGCTGTATGTTGTTGTTGTTTTTTTCCCACAGTGCCGACAGCGCCAAACCCGTTTCAGAGCCCACTGTGGGACATTTTTAGTCTGTGTTTATCAACTTTGTGACCAGAAGTGGCAGAGCAAAACCATCAGGCATTGTTCACGACCTGTGACAGTACGTGGCCCGGCCGTTTCCGTGGCCGCCGCCTTTGGGGTGTCGCCCTCCAGCTAGCCTCCATGTTCTGGGAGTAGCATCCTTCTGTTGTACTGTGGTGTTGATGTGTCGCCCTCCAGCTAGCCTCCATGTTCTGGGAGTAGCATCCTTCTGTTGTACTGTGGTGTTGATGTGTCGCCCTCTAGCTAGCCTCCATGTTCTGGAAGTAGCATTCTAGTGTTGTGCTGTGGGTGATGTGTCGTTCTCTAGCTAGCCTCCATGTTCTGGGAGCAGTATCCTTCTGTTGTGCTGTGGTGATGATGTGGAGTAGTACAAAGCCAGGACCAAGCCACGCTGTGAACACGAAGCAGACCAGCTTGTCCCACAATGTGGCAGAGGGTGGTAAAAAGAAAGAAAGAAAGAAACACAATGTGGGGAAAAAAAAATAGGAGATCGGAGGCCCGACGTTAAAAAAAAAAGACAGAAAGAAAGAGTGACGACAGCATTTAAACAGACCTCCCTGCCTTCTGCTGACTGACCTCATCGACGGAACCAACTGTTTGGTGAATTGATGGCTCAACTGGCACACTGAGATGGACGGACGCCTCCGTGAACGGCAGGTAAGTCTGAGGGTGTGAAAGAGGAGAATGTGCAGCCGTCTGTGAGGGTGCAGTTCGGAAAACTGGCGTTGTTTGGAGGTGGAAGGGGTTGAGGGACGATAAACTCAGCACCGCTTGACCTTCTGAGACAAAATTCCTCGAACAAAATATTTGAGCTGTGCTGGTGACGGCCAGTCTTTCCGGACAGTTTATTTCCCCCCCCCCCCCCCCCCCCCCGGTCCCATCTCACCCGTGCGCGTGTACGTGTGCGTGATGTGGGGGTGGGGGGGGGGGGGGGGGGGGTTGTGTGCATGTGCGTGCGCGCGTGACTGAGTGAGAGTGCGCGCGTGTACCTTTGTCCCTCTGTGTGCATGTGTGAGTGTGTGTGTGCGCGCGAGTGTATGTGTGTGTGCGAGTGTGTGTGTGTGTGTGTGGTGTGTGTGTGTGTGTGTGCGCGCGCGGGGTACGACTGTGTGTGTGCGCGTGCGTGAGCGTGTCTTAATCAGGATTTAGGGGCAAAAGTTTTTTTGGGTTTTTTTAAGCACTGGTTTGTAGACTCGGGGGTGGGGGGAGGGAGGGGGAAATTTAAGTGGAGTGACAAACTTTAAGACACAAATCTGCTGCCCAAATGCACAGCAAAATGTGAAGAGTTAATAAAAGATTAAGTGCTCCTGAAGACATGGAAATGATGATATTAGCCTACCCATGAAACAGCGAAACATCCAAGTTTCAATAGTTCATCGGGTCATTCATCAAACAACACAACAAAAAACAAAACAAAAACAAAACAAAAAAATCTGGAAAAAAAGCAATCTCGACGAACAATATTACAATTGTTATTCCCATTTCTCGGGCAAAAAACAAAACGCAGTAATTGTTACAATATATATATATATATATATATATATATATATATATATATATTGTAACAATTACTGTTCCCACACAGGGACAGTGTTATTGATCCAAGCTTTCGCCACAAGGGCTTCTTCAGGAATAAAAACACTTCACCAAAAGTCGAGCGCTTTCAGCGTGAACCAAAAAAAAGTTAGGAGGCTAAATGTGACGTTTTCCAATCGGATTGTTCCTTTTTTTTTTTTTTTTTAAAGTGACTGGTGAGTTTTGCTTCATGTTCCATTCTACATGGCATCAAAGCACGTCATGTTGATGTGATGTCACCTTTTTTTTTTTTTTTTTTTTTTCCTCGTCTGCATGTATTTGCATACTACTTCTCAAAATGGATTTTTTCTACAGTACTTTGCTGACGGGCAATTTCCTCATTTCTTTCGCACGCATGGGCCAATCGTATGCACAGGATGAGAGAAAGGGCTGGGAGGGAGTGGGGAGGGGGGGGGGGGGGGGGCAGAGGGGGAGGAGGGGGGGGGGGGGTGTTTTCGTCACATCCAAAATACTAATGCTCGAACCACCACCAAGAAAGACCTAGCGGCAGAGAAGAGAAAAACGAAACACCCACTCCTTGTGAGATTGGAACCGCGGACCCGGGATTCTGTCGGTTCCGCCACGAATCTCTGATCCACTGGGGCACTTTTTATTGGTTTTTTTTTGTTTTTTGTTTCTTTAAACTGGCAGATGCAGGAAGATTACCAGGATTGAATCCTGTGTCTCTTCCGTAACGTATCTGTGTTGTGTGTTCATCAGTGTAGGTTAGAAACGATTGCATCTTTCATTTATTCGTTTTATCTGTCCCTAAGTAAGTGTCAGATGATCGATCAATTTAGCTCGAGCGCACGCGCGCGCGCATGTACGTGTGTGTGGGTGTGTGTGTGTGTGTGTGTGTGTGTGTGTGTGTGTGCTCGCACATGGGAGGATTCTAATAAGTCCTATACTGATTTAAGATGATTTTATTCTCATTATTACCGCAGTTGTAG